>JAODAL010035527.1:0-42841 GCA_025379985.1 Phyllomedusa bahiana | reverse complement strand
TACCGATACAACAACCCCTGTGTACTCTCATACCGCAGAACAGGGTCATTCCCAGGCTAAATTGCACTCAAGGCAGGGTATAGAATTTCTCCCTCCCCCTTAACATCTTGCGCCACGATGCGACACATTGCATCACCATCAACAAGAGCCAGACTATACAAAAAGCTTTAACACAATGTTCTACGAATAAAACTACTGAATAATAGTCTTACAATTACTAAATAACACTGCTACACAAAGCCTAAAGGCTAATGTTACCAGTGTCCTACTAAGACCACATATCACCAACACATAGTAATTGAATAATACCACAACACCATGACCACATATCAGCAGCACATAGTGACTGAATAATTCTACCACACAATGACCACATATCACCACCACATAGTGACTGAATAATTTGTTTACAAATAAGAGCAGATAATATGAAAAGCACCCTAAATAGTAATAATGACTAGTGTTGAGCGATTATAATCGACAAAGATGAAATCGGCATGGTTTTTATGTTGATCGGATTTTTTCGATCACGCGATAATTTCGGTGAAAATCTGCGCATAATCTATTAATATTGCACCATTTTCAGTGCTTCCTGTCATTTTGACAGCCAGCAAATCAGCTTACAGAATAGAGCAGGGTGAGCTGGGTGTGCGACGTCATGACTGGGATGTGTATGGTTGCGATTGGCTGGAAAAATCACATGACCTGGTTTTACATAGAACAGCCCTTCCTGTTCTGCCTCGGTGTGTGTCTGTGTATCATAGGAGTAGGACGTGTGCTCGGTCTCTGTTAAAACAGCTCAGCGAAACTGTTCTATTTGTTCACACAGACGGCTATGCTTTTAGCTGTGAACATTAGAACTTAGGTAGGTTAGAGATTTGCAGATTTTAGGCACTTAGGCTGAGAATTTTAAAGCAGCATCTAGCCCTGTAAAGTCACGGGGGGAGCGGGCCGCGGGCGAACACAGACAAGCTCTTTAAAGGATAGTGGATATTGTGCAGCCCAGACTTTGTTTAGACCCTGCATTGGAAAGGGTTTTTATTAACAGTTTTCTGTTGAAATATTACTTGTATGTTGTGCAGCCTGAACTTATATTAGGATACATATCTTTTCTAGTAACTGCAGGTGTATTGATAGGTGCAAAACTCACTTTTTATTATCTGTATACATTTCACATAGGTATTTTTTCACTTTGGCGCAGTCAAGCTTTGTTCAGTGAGGCACCTTGCACTTAAATTTGAATACAGCAATTTTGCAGTCACTGCAGGTGTATTGATAGGTGCAAAAAATTCCGTTTGTTATCCAAATAGTTTTTAAATAGCTGTATTGCACGTGGTGCGGCCCTAGTTTTTTCTAATAGCCACTTTGTACGACAATTCTGATTTTTTCTAGCAACTGTTCTCGTTTATCATTGCTGCAAAAAACACAATTTCTCATACATCTAACTTCTGAATAGTTTTATTGGGCTCGTTGAATCTCAGTTTTGTACAGATAGCGCACTTCATAGTTTCATAGTTTGTAAGGCCGAAAAAAGATGAGACGTCCATCCAGTTCAGCCTGTTGTGCTAAGGTGTTGATCCAGAGGAAGGCAAAAAACCCCAATGAGTTACAAATCAATTGTCCTCATTTTAGGGGAAAATTCCTTCCCGACTCCAATCTGGCAATCGGAAAAATCCCTGAATCAATGACCCCCCTCCAGAATCCTAGACACTATAACCTGTTATATTTTTAACTCTCCAGAATGCATCCAAACCCTTTTTGAACTCGTCAGTGAATTCACCATGACAATTTCCTCTGGCAGAGAATTCCACAGTCTCACTGCTCTTAAACATTTAAAGAATCCCTTTCTATGTTTAGTTAGAAACTTTCCTCAAGACGTAGGGGAAATGCCCCTTGTTCTAGATACAGCCCTGGTTAAAATAAATCTTGGGAGAGATCTCTATATTGACCTTTGATGTTTTTAAAAACATATATATTATGTCCCCCCAAAGCCGTCTTTTCTCTAAACTAAATAACCCAAATCTTGCTAATCATTCGGGGTATTGTATCCACCCAGTCCTTTTATTATTTTTGGTTCCCCGCCTTTGTACCTGTTCAAGCTCTACAATGTCTTTCCTGTGCACTGGTGCCCAAAACTGTACACAATATTCCATGTGTGGTCTAACCAGTGACTTGTAAAAATGGGAGAATAATGTTCTCATCATGTGCCTCTATCCCCCTTTTAATGCACCCCATAATCCTATTTTGCCTTTGGCAGCTGCTGTCTGACACATGGCTGCTACAATTAAGTTTACTGTCCACCAGGATTCCCGTCCTTCTCCATGTCACTTTACCCAGCCTTTTTCCATTTAACATGTAGTCATGTAATGGATTTTTCCTCCCCATGTGATAACCTTGCATTTATCTGTATTAAACCTCATCAGCCTTTCCCTGCCCAGGCCTCCAACTTATCCAGATCCCTTTGTAATAAATATTATCCCCCTATTGTGTTGATTACTTTACAGAGCTTAGTATCGTCTGCAAAGATCGATATTTCTACTGTGTAATCCCTGTGTAAAAATAATTAATAAAAATGTTAAAGAGAATAGGGCCCAATACTGACCCTTGTGGTACCCCACTAGTAACAGAATCCAGTCTGAGTATGTACCTTTTAATTCTACCCTTTGTTTTTCTATCAGTGACCATTTTGTTTTACCCACTTGCACACATTTTCCCCCAGTCCAAGCATTCTTATTTTATTTACCAACCTTTATGTGCACCGAATAAAATGCTTTAGAAAAAATCTAGATATTGATATCCATTGCCTCACCCCAAATCCAGTCTAGCACTGATTTCCCCAATAGAAGCTGATGATATTAGTCGACAGGACCGATCCGTCATAAACCCATGCTGGAACGGCGTTATACATTTATTTTCATGAGATACCCCAGGATAGCATCTCTGAGAAAACCTTCAAACATTTTACCTACAACAGAGGTCAAACTTACCGGCCTATAGTTTTCCTGGATCACTTTTTGACCCCTTTTTTGAATATTGGCACCAAATTTGCTATGCCCCAAAATCCTTTGGGACATACCCCTTTTATTAGACAGTCCATAAAAATTAAGAATGGGGGCCTATCTATGACATCATTTAACTCCCTTAGGACACGTGGGTGAAATGCCATCTGACCTGGGGATTTGTCTATTTTAATCTTCTTAAGACGGAGCTGCACTTCTTCCTGGGTTAGACAAGAAACTTTAAAGTTGGAGTTTACCTCCTCCCTTTGCTCATCAACAGGAAGTTCATCCTCCTCGGTAAATACAGTGGAGAAAAAAGTGTTTAATAGGTTTGCTTTATTCTCATCGCCCTCTACTGTCTCTCCCTCAGTATTTTTCAAAGGGCCAACATTTTCTGTTTTAATCTTTTTACTATTTATATAGTTAAAAAATATTTTGGGGTTAGTTTTACTTTCTATAGCAATATGTCTTTCCGTCTCCAGCTCCCTATAGCTTCTTAGTGCCTCTTCACTACCCTCCTGTTTTAGTAGCTGAAACGCTTTCTTTTTGTTTTTTATTGCCTCTTTTATATCCCTGTTGATCCACATTGGGGTTTTTTCCCGTTTTTAATTGTTTTATTACCATAAGGTATTACCTCTCACAGTGGTAACCTAGAATGTTTTTAAAAATATCCCATTTATTTTTTGTTCTGCCAATTTAAACACTTGTCCAGTCAATACGGTTTAGGGCCTCCCTAAAACAGAATTAAAAAATTTGCCTTCCTAAAATTCAGTGTTTTTGTGGCTCCTTGACAAAAAACTCTATTGAAGGATAAACGGAAATTTATTTATTTCCTAGGTGCCCCTCAACCTGAACCTTTGTTACTCTGTCAGGTCTATTAGTCAATATTAAGTCTAGAAGGGCCTTTCCTCTAGTCGGTTCTTGCATGATTTGGCAAAGGTAATTATCATTAGTTATTGACAAAAACCTGTTTTCCTTTATGAGAGCTACAGGTTTCAGATTCCCAATTGATATCTGGATAGTTAAAGTCGCCCATAATAATAATCTCATTCTGATTAGCCGCCTCATCTATTTGCCTGAGGAGTACATCTTCCATGGGTTCGGTTATATTTGGGGGCCTATAGCAGACCCCTATTATATTATTTGTTAATTTTTACCCCCATATATATTTACCCATAAAGATTCCACCGTTCATTACCTGTACCTAATCTTCCCGCAGTGTTGGCTTCAGACAGGATTTTACATAGAGACATACACCTCCCCCTTCCCCGGGCTTTACGATCCCTTCTAAATAGACTGTAACCCTGTAAGTTAAAACCCCCCAGTCGTAGCTCCCCGTCCAGCCATGTCTCAGTTATCCCCACTATGTCATATTTTTCTTCAGCTATTAGTAATTCTAGTTCATTTATTTGTTGCTCAATTCCTGCATTGGTCCCCATGCAATTTAGAGACTTGTCAGTTTTTATTCCTTTCTCCCTGATCTTTTTAACTATTGCTACACCTCCTCCCTCCACTCCACCCCTGATTTATTATTAATTCCCAGCTCTCTATCTTCACTATCTTGCATGCTATCTTTGTAGTTACCCTCCCCCCCAGTTCCTAGTTTAAATATTCCTCCAACTTCCTGTCCATTTTGTCCCCCAATACAGCTGCTCCCTCCCCCGTGAGGTGCAGCCCATCCCTAGCATAGAGTCTGGAGCCAAGACAGAAGTCAGCCCAGTTCTCCAAAAACCCAAATCCCTCTTTCCAATTTTTGAGCCACTTATTCACCTCTCTAAACTCCCTCTGCCTCTCTGGTGTGGCCCGTGGAACAGGTAATATTTCTGAAAATATTACCATGGAGGTCCTTGCCTTGAGCTTTTGGCCTAAGTCCCTGAAATCATTTTTAAGGACACTCCACCTACCTCTAACTTTTTCATTGGTGCCAATGTGGACCATGACAGCTGGATTCCACCAGCCCCATCCAGCAATCTGTCAACCCGATCCGCGATATGTCCTTCCTAGTCCTACTGGGCAGTTGTAAATCCCTGGAACTGAAGGAAGAACACTTGATTTTGTCTTATGGTTCTTCCACCAGACCGCATTTCACAGGAATTCACTAGAAATTTCAATTTCTAATCCTAGTTGGCTGTAGGAAATCAGAGGGATTTGAGAAAAGCTGTGATTTGCCGTCTTTTAATAAGAGACGTTCCAAAACTCTTCCATACCTTCTCAAATTTTTATCTTTCTGAACATGGAGCGAAATGCAGGTGGTAAGCGAGCAAAGAGGGGGGTAGGACATGAAAGGAGAAGTACGAGAGAAGGTGCTCCTTCCAGTGCTGGCGACAACAAGCAAACCAGTGGATAGTCGGTTGCAGGACCGTCAGGCCTGTCATCGCTGGGTCAGGGCCCTGTGAATCTCAGTAACGAACAGCGTCGCCAATCTGTTCTTCAGTGGTTAATGCAACCTGCATCCAGCAGTCTTACCTCCTCATCCTCCCAGTCACAGCCACAAATGTTGTCATCAGCATCATCAGCATCCGTCCAACATGAAGCGAAGGCAGCCCAAATGTCAACTCGTGTACCCACCACTGTGGATAATCCATTTTCTGAAGACCTCTTTGATGACAAAATGCGGTTGGGGTCAGAAGGCATTTCCAAAGACCAAGAGGCCAAAGAGGATGATTTTGTCTGCTCTGACGCCCAGTTACTGATGCCATCAGAGGAGGAGAAGGAAGCCGGTCAATCGGCAAAAATCCTGGGCGGTCGGCAACGCCTTGCAGTGCCTCTTGCTTGTAGCCCGCAGCTCCTGGATGCAGAATGTCAGGACGACCAAGTCACCTGTGTTGATGATGATGATGATGATGATGATGACGACATTGCGGATCCAACGTGGTCTTTTCAGCAGAATTTGCTTGCGAGCGCTTCATCACTGGACGAGGAGGAAGACGATGGGGTAGTGTCAGTACGGGTCCCGCCTCAAAATGGAAGAGGGCGGTCGCAGAAGTCCGCTGATATGATTCCGCCAGCCACGGTCAGTGGAAACCCCGCTCCTCGCTTATCGCCGTCAAAAAGGTCCAGGACCTCTCAAGCCTGGGCCTTCTTTGAGCAAGCCTCTGATTCACCCAGCGATGTCATATGCCGCCTTTGCCGTAAAAGCATAAGTAGAGGCAAGAATCTTAGGTGTTTAACCACCACCAAAATGTCTAGTCACATGCAGCGAATGCATGAGTTGAAATGGAGGCAACACTTGGCCAAAAAAGGCCAGACCGACTCCGGGCTTCCAACCATTGTCACACCCTCTGTCTCCGTCTCCTCCTCCTCCGTCACCACCAAGCATTCCTCAGCTGCCCATGTCTCTCAGAGTCATGATCAGGGATCAGCCTCCGCTTCAGCCTCAACCGTCGCCCGAGTACCAAGAGCACCACCAGAAACCCATCGTACCCCTTCTCCTTCCGCCAGTTTGACAACCTGCATGCCGTATAGTGGCCAGTCTAGCAGCCAGCCTTCTGTCTTCCAGGTTTGGGAGCAGAAGAAACACTTTAACCCAAACCATCCCAAAGCCAAAAGCCTGAATGTCGGCATTGCCAGGCTTTTGGCCTTGGAAATGTTGCCTTTCCATCTGGTGGACACAGATGGGTTCCGCCACGTCATGGCCCTTGCCTTCCCCCAATACCAGATGCCGAGCAGGCATTTCTTTGCCAGAAAAGCTTTCCCTGCCCGACAGTTTCACAATTTCATCGGTCTTCATTAGGCAGTGGTTCGGGGTCCAGGGCTAGTGCAAGGCAGGGCATCAGCTCTCAGGGTGCATCATCTGAGGCAAGTCAGGGCTGTGTTGAAGTCGTGCCAGAGGAAGCGGAGGAGGAGGAGGAGGAGGAGGAGGAGGTATTCCTGGACACCGACGTTACCGACGTCCCTGCCTTGGAAAGTGGTTGGCGCGAATTTGAGGCGGAGGAGGAAGATTAGGAAGATCAGTTTGCTAGTGCCCTTCGACCCAGAGGCCTGGGAAATCAAGACTCCATCTGTCACATGAGTGCTTGGATGCTCCATTTCCTCCAACATGATCCTCGCATTAAGGCCATCAAAATGAACAACAGTTACTGGGTGGCCACCCTCCTGGATCCCCGGTACAAAACAAACTCAGCACTTTCCTTCCACCCACCCAAATAGAGAGTAAAATGCAGGAAATGGAGACCTTGCTGATTGATCAACTGGAGACATCTGTTGCGTCTGCTTCACGTTCTTCAAATGTCACGGTGGAACAACGTCAGCGACGTGACAGCAGTAGAGTGCCAAGTAGCCGTAGCGGCAGCAGCAGGCAAGGTGGCAGAAGCCTAATGGGTGACCTCTGGCAATCTTTATTTACCACCTCACCAACGCATGCAATGCAGGGCACACATCCAACACACAGAGATCAGCTTAAGATCATGGTGCACGACTATCTGCGTCTCAACACCGATGTTTTTGGATGTGTTCCGGACCCAATTGACTTCTGGGTATCCAAAATGGATGAATGGCCCGAGCTGGCTCGCCACGCCATAGAGGTGTTGTCCTGCCCAGCAGCCAGCGTCATATCTGAGCGGACCTTCAGCACAGCTGGAGGAGTCATTACAGACAAACGCATCCGGCTTTCCACAGATAATGTGGATCGTTTGACTTTCATCAAGATGAATCAGGCATGGATCTCTGATGATGTTGTGGCCCCAATTGCCGAGGTCACCGATTAGTTGCCGGTCTACTTCATATTCCTCTTCCAAAAGAAATGGTCCTCTTGAAAACATTTTTTTTAAAATGATCATTTCTTACTGCAATTTTTATTCTCAGTTCCCAAAAGATCATTTTGCTGGTTTTGCGGTGTGGAGACTGTAAAAGTCACCAAGGTTTCATGACAAAACCTTATTCCATTTACTCACTTTATCCTTAGAATTTTTTGCATTGTCAATGGTTTTGAGGTCAAGTTGCTGTGAGATACAGCTATAATCATGGTTCTTTGGAACAGAAATGTGGTTTCTAAGTGGCATTTCTCCCTCACAATATTTAACAGTGGCTGAGAAGTCATATTTGTAATTTTTTGGGGTCATGTTGCTGAGATACAGCTATAATCATGGTCCTTTGGAACAGAAATGTGGCTTCTAAGTGGAATTTCTCCCTCACAATTTTTAACAGTGGCTGAGAAGTAATTTTTATAATTTTTTGGGTCATGCTTCTTTGAAATGCAGCTATACTACACTTCCTATTCTAAAAAATGTGGTTTCTAGCAGAAATTTGTTCTTCACAATTGTTAAGAGTGGCTCAAGGGTGATGGTGCTGTCAAAAACAGGAATTGGTAGGACACTGTTAATGGACACATTTTGCAAAATTACTTGTTTTTGCAAGATCTTTAACATAGTAAGCAATCCCTGTAGTGACACAACCCTTTTTAATACAATAAAAAAAAAAGAGAAACAAAGACATGGGGGGGATTCCATCCTATTTTAAAAAATGTGTTTTTAGAATTAAACTACATTGCATGTACAAAATAGCTGTTTAAAAATATTCCTCTGAATTGTACAAGGGAGGTACAGGGAAGACTTGAACAGATGTAGGTTATTCAGGGGACATGGTGTATGATCCCACATTCGCCACCCCAAGTACAGAGACAATTTCCTCCAACACGTTGAGTAAAACGAGAAAAAGAATGCCAAAAAAAAGGGGCACTGGGTGAAAAAAGGAGCGTCAACCACCAGCATTTCCAAGTAAAGCTCAATTAGTCTGCACTCATATGGAGCGGCAAGCGTCCTCGTAGAGCAGAAATTTCTCTAGCGCTCCCCAGGCCTTGACTGTGTACTGAGGAAGGCTGGAGGTTCGAGCTCACACTTCCGCTTCTGCACTTCTGCTTCAGCACACTGTTTTCGATGCTGCATCATAAGGGGCATTTTTTCCCGTTTAAAGGATGATGGACGCCTGCCTGGGCTCTCACCGCACACACTGAAACTCGGGCACTGCTAGTGAACCTGCGTGCTAATAGATGACGAACACCACCCCTGGCTCTCACCACACCCACTGTAACTCGGGCCCTGCTAGCTAAAACCTGCGTTGTTAATAGATGACGGACCCAGCCTTGCTCTCACCACACTCACTGTAAGGCCGGCCCTGCCACTGAACCTGCGTGATCCACGTTTACAGCCTTCCCCTGCCTTGATCTTAATTTCCTGAATGCAGGATTTTCGACAGGCCTCGTTGACCTACGGGGGACATCTGTTTCGTTTGCTTCACATTCTAATGTCACGGTGTAACAATGTCACCAGTAGAATGGCAAGTAGCTCTAGCAGCAGCAGTAATGGAAAACGAGTTGTTTTTAATATAGTTTATTTCTTCTTGAGAAATTTTCTGCTGATGGTCCATAAGGGCACCTGTGTGGGTTTTTGGGTCATGCTGCAGTCCAGGACAGGGATAGTCTATGTCCAGTGAAACTAAAATGGTGGTTGAAAGACTCCTTTTTCCTGCACTTTTTAATCTGGGGGTCAGACAGGTTTAATGGTCATACTGCGGTCCAGGACAGGTATAGTCAATGTCCAGTTCAACTAAAATGGTGGTTGAAAGACTCCTTTTTCCGGCACTTTTTAAATCTGGGGGTCAGACAGGTTTAATGGTCATGCTGGCCCGGGACATATAGTCAATGTCCGATTAACTAAAAGGGTGGTTTAAAAGCTTTTTTCCGACTTTTTATCTGGGGTCAGATAGTTGTGGTTTATGTTTGGACCCCCGCAAGGATGTAGTAAGCCAGTCCAAAGGATCAAGTACCCCGCTTTTTAACTGGGGCAAACGGGATGGATTGCTGCGGCGGAGGTTTTAAAAGGCCCGTCCTGAGTGACTTGCTTGCGATGGCGGCCGAGGTGCAGCGAGGTACAGAGTCGTAGTCCAGTAAACGTAGTCGTGGGCAGGCAGAAGGTCAGGGCAGGCGGCAGAGGTTCGGAGTCGAAAAACATAGCAAGGGGTCTGGTACACGGTAAGGTGAGAATATACTTTTGGAACGCTTTCTCTAGGGCTCGGGGCAACATAGTTTCAGCAAAGGAAGTCCTGCTGACATCACCAATAAATAAGGAAAGCACCTGGCAAGCAGCCAATTATCGGCGCTGGCCCTTTAAATGCACAAGGACGAGCGCGCGCGCGCCTGAGAACGGGCACGCGCGCCACGGCCGGCAGGGGACGCCGACAGAGCAGGAACGAGGACAGGTGAGTGAACGGAGCGAGCGCCCCCCGCGGTCCCGTCCCAGGCCCGCAGCGCCACCCGTCCCGGGCCGGGATCCCGGAGAGAGGGCACGGGTGTCACCTGCGCCCCCCGGGCCGGAGCGCGGGCCGCCCCTACAGTACCTCCCCTCTTCGGTCTTCCCCTCTTTTTAGGCCGAAGGAACCTGCGAACAAGATCCTGGTCCAAGATGTTAGATTTCTGGTTCCAGGACCTCTCCCTGGGGACCCAAGCCCTACCAGTCGACCAGGAAGAACCTTATACCCTGATGTTCTTCATGGCCAAGATGTCCTTGACCTCAATAAATCAGAAGGCTCTACCTACCGGAGAAGGAGACGCACTCTTTCGAGGAGAACCAGTTCAAGGACCAGGGGGCGTAGATTTAGGAGGGAGACGTGGAAGCGTTAGGAATCCGACAGAGAAGGGGGTAGTGCAGAGCTTGTACAACACTGGATTTATCTGACGTGAGCACTCTAAAGGGCCCCCAGAAGCGGGGGGGGGGGGGCGTGGGGGGGCGGAACCCAATTTATAGCTGGGGCCCTTGAGGCTTACGTGTCTGGCAGAGAGCACACCTTATCTCCTGGCTGGAATGTGGGCGAAGGCCCTCCTCCTCTTGTCGGCCTGGGTCTTCATGCGTGCAGAGGGCCCGAATATTTAAGGCAATCGGGTCCTCCGCCAAATGGTCTTGATGTCCTGTATTTGGTTTGTCCACAGCGGGGAACGCTCTGGCAAAGTCCAGTAGCCAAAGGGAGGGGCGGTGCGTGGGGACGACCGTAGGACCACCAGGAATGGAGAAAACGCCCGTGAGAAATTCAGATTCCGATGGTTGTAGGAGAACTCAGCCCATGTAAGCATGCTTTCGGCCCAGTTGTCCTGACGTCGGGACTCGAAATGGCTGCAGGGTATTCGCCCAATAATCTGATTCAACCCTCTCCACTTGACCATTAGTCCTGGGGATGGTATGTAGAAGAAAAGACCAATTTAACTTGCAGAGCGAGGAACACCAGGCCCGCCAAAATTTGGAGACAAATGGGACGGCCCCGATCAGACCACATAATGCGAGGGTAATCCATCAGACGAAAAATATGCTTGAAGAATGTCCCATCCAGATTGAGGATCGAGGGAAGACCAGGGAGTGGTCAACGAAGTGGACATTTTAGAGAACTATCCGTGACCACCCAGATGACAGGAATTCCCTGAAGAGGGCTGAAGGTCCCGTGATGAAGTCCATCCTATGTGAGTTCCCATGGGGAGACTCCGGGACGGAGCAAACTATGGACTAAGAGCGCGAGGGGCCAAGGCATGGAACCTTGTTCCGGGCACATGGTGTCACAGAGAGAACAAAGTCTTGGACGTCCTGGGGGCAGGTTGGCCGACCAGTAGCGCCGTGAGATAGGGCGTGGACTTTTCGTTTCCCGGGGTGACCAGCCAGAAGAGAATATGCCCCCACTCCAGAATTCCTGTCTGAGTTGCTGGATCTAACGTAGGATTTTTGCCTGGTGGTAACCCTTCGAAGATCCACCCGTGAGCCACGTGGATCAGCCGTGTCGGTGTAGCAAATGATGTGCAGGGACACAGTGTTCTTCTTCCACACGTGCAGAGGCTCGGGATAGGGCATCAAAGCCCTTGATGTTTCTTCTCCAGCTGGCCGGAAGTGTGTATCCAGAAGTCAAAGCGAGAGAAATAAAGTGACCACCTGGGCCTGGGCAGTCTGGAGGTCTGAAGATATCTTGTGGTCCCGTGGAAGACGTCAAATGGGTGATCGGGCCCCCTCCAGCAAATGTCGCCAACTCCTCCAGAGCCAATTTGATGGCCAGCAGTTCCCGATCTCCATGGTGTATTTGCGTTTAGCCGGCAAGAAGGACCTGGAGAAGAAACCGCAGTAACCTTTTTTGCCTTCGGGTCAGGACCGCCCTGCTCCCACGAAGAGGCAATCCACCTCCAGGCTGAAGGGCCTATTATCCTTATCTGACGAATGAACCAGGATAGGTGCCGAAGAAACGCTGACTTCAGTTGAAGAATGCCTCCCTCAGCAGGACGGTGGACCCACATCTCGGATTGGGCATTCTTCCAGGTGTGTGCCACGATGGGATCCACCAGCGAAGAGAAGTGGGAGATAAACTGCCGGTAGTAGTTGGAGAATCCCAGGAAGCGTTGAAATCGCCCCGAAGACCGACAGGGCGTGCCACTGCTGGATCATGGAAAGTTTAAGCTGGTCCATCTGCAGACCTACATCAGACTATGTAACCCAAGAAAGGAAGGCAGTGCCTGTTGAACCGACACTTCTCCCAGCTTGGCATACAGTCGATTGGTTCCGCAGGTGTCCCCGCAGGACACCTGGCGTACTTGTACCGATAGTTCTGTATGTCCAGGAGAAAAAATCAGAATATCGTCCAGATACACATGACGCAGGTGATACAGCAAGTCTCTGAATCATCATTGACGAATTCCTGGAAATACGCTGGGGCGTTGGCATAGCCCAAAAGGCCATCACGAGGTACTCGAAATTACCGTCCCGTGTGTTTTGAAAGCCGTTTTCCACTCGTCCCCCCTCACGAATTCTGACGAGGTTATAGCACCAACCACCGCGCAGTCCAATTAGTAAACATCTTTGGCTCCACGAAGACGATCAAAGAGCTTTTCTCCGATAGTCAGGGTAGAGGGTAGCTCGATTCTTCACTCGTGATCTTGTTTTCATCCCCCTGTAATTGATACAACACGGCCAAGGGATCCGTCTTTCTTCTGTACGAAAAAAAAGCCACCCCGGCGGGCGTGGAGGACTTGCGTATGAACCCCTTTGTCCATAATTCTCCTGTATAGTGAAGGCCGAACAAGGCCTGAGTCTCGGCACAGCAGAGGGTACGACCCAACGCCCGTGGGGGACTGGTTTCGGGAAGGAGAGGTCTATGCCAGTCCATATGGGCGATGTGGGGTAGCATCTCGGCCTGTTTCGTCTAGAACACATCTCCCAAAATCCGTTACTCTTCCGCTGTGCAGACCCGGTAGAGACTTGACGGACCGGGGACGGAGAGATGGACACCGGCGTGGTGCCACCAAACAGAGATTCTGTCACGATGCAGCGCCCATTTCACTCCGATCCCCATCGTATGAACTCGCCTGTCCTCCAATCATGCGTAGGGGGCTGTACTTTGCAGCCAGGTTGACCCCACACACGGATCCGCCGAAAGAATGCGACGAGGCAGGACGGGAAAGGAATCTTCTTCCATGTGTTAGGACCCCTACATGGAGGGTCACAGGCCGGTGATGAACTGGATGGAGTCCGCTGGAGAACTCCCCACGTGACGGATGAGATGAAGCAATGGCTTTTCCAAGCGGCGACTGGCAACTTGATTATAGCGAGACACCAAGGATGCATGAATTAAAGTTCCCGGCAGAGCCAGAGTCCAGGAAGGCATGAACCCGAAGAGATAGGGCCACATCCCGTGGTTACCTCCACCGCAACAGCAAGTCAAGAGATGAAGACTGAGCACCTAGGGACGCCTCTCCTACGGCTTCCTAGGTGCGAGCGTTTCCCGAACGCTGCGGACGCTGCGGACAACTCTACGAAAATGGTCCGGACCGTGTCAAGTAAAGGCAGAGGTTCTCCATCCGGTGACTGACAGCTCATATTCAGACAAGTGAGCACGGTCCAGCTGTCATGGGTTCTTTCGGTGGAAACCTGTGGGAGGAGGGCAGTGATATCTCTGGAACACAGGAGCCAGATGAAGGTAGACGGCGAGGTTGTGCCGAATACCACGCTCCTGGCGGAGCTCCTGTTGTTTTTTCCTGCAAAACGCACGTCCAATGCGTGTGGCCAGGTGGAATGGAGCTCGCTCAACGAAGATAGAAGATCCCTTGCTGCCAGCGCTTCCTTTTACTCTGCTTTACAGCCTTCTTGAAAGTGCCCTGCAAGAGCGGCGTCATTCCACCACACGGACAGCTCGGAGCTAGGGTGTGGAACTGACCGCATAATCTCCTACGGAGGCGTCCCCCGGACGTAGGTGTCAAAAAGCGCCACTCCGGCAGAAGACGCTTTCGCATGCTCCTCGAAGACGCTGCGGGAATTCTGAGAGGAAGTGCCTGAGGGTCTGCGGTCACTGGTCCATTCCGGCCCCAAAGAGGAGTCGCCCCTGCCAGGGCATTCCCAGATAACATTGCTCACGCACGAATGTGCCACCTTTGACCTTTGTCGTAGGGAATTGGTCGGCCCTCAGCTCCACGTGCATGAGCACTGCTTGATGAAATCCTCAGCACAGCTACGAGAGTCCCCGTCAAACTTGGAGGGTAAAAGAGGAAGGCGAAGCTTCGTGCCCACGGTAGCCATCGGTGACGGCCCGGGGGTTATAGGGACCCCGCTGGCGAAGAGGCCGGTTGCGGCTGCTGGACGCCAGGAATTGGCGTCATCAAGGGCGGACAGCTGAGCCAATTTCGGAGTCTTTGTTTGCGCGATCTGCTGCGACTGTGGGCGACAATGTTTCTTGAGATCCGCAAGTACTTGGCAGTCACCTTTGGCGGGATCCATGTGCTTGGAACTAAACTAAAACGGCTAGGGTGGTGGATCCTCTGGACCCACCACAAGCAGATGATACTAAGCCACGCCAGGGAACAGAATCTAAGTAGCCCCCGGTTTTCACCAAGCCGCCGCAAATCGGATGGACTTGCTGTGGCGTGAGGCGTAACCAGGTCCGTCCCGCACCTTACGTGACTTGCTTGCGATTGCTGGCGAGGTGCAAGCTAGGTACAGATACGTAGTACCATAAACGTAGTCGTGTAGGCAGGCAGAAATCAGGGCAGACGGCAATGGTTCGTGGTCGTAGTCAGGCAGGGAAGGTCAGGTGCATGCGCCGAGATGTTCGGAAGTCGATGAAAACGTAGCAAGGGGTCTGGTACACGGTAAGATCGAGAAATAAACTATTTGGAACGCTTTCTCTAGGGCTATAGGGCAACAAGATCCAGCAAAGGAGTCCTGTGACGGTCCACACCAATAAAATAGGGGAAGCACCTGGCAACAGCCAATTACGGCGCGCTGGCCCTTTAAATGCACAAGGACGAGCGCGCGCGCGTTGAGTTCTAGAGAAAACGCACCGCGCGCCAACGGCCCGGCAGGGACGCCGACAAGCAGGACCGAGGTCAGTGAGTGAACGGAGCAGCGCCACCCCGTCCCGGGCAGGATCCCGGAGAGAGGGCATGGGTGCGCCTGCGGCCCGCAGGCCGGAGCGCGGCGCCGCCCGCTACAATAGGTTTAAGGTCATGCTGCGGCCAAGGACAGGGATAGTCAATGTCCAGTACAAGTAAAATGATGGTTCAAATAATACTTGACTTCTGTCACTTTTTAATTTTTGGGTCATGCAGGTTTTTAATGTCATGCAAGGACAAGTACAGAGATGTGAATGGTCTGTGACCTTTATAACATAAGTGTGTTGCCTAGATGTAGCATGTATACAGTTTACTGTTGTGGATAGTGTTGAGCGATTGCATTGGCTATCGAGAAAGAACATAGTACGATAGTTGGCCGCTATCCGATAAGGTTTTTTTTCGATAGTGAGACATCGATTATGAAGCGATTACCATTATAGTTATGGGAGAGCAACACACCTTCATTAATTACACCCAAAACAATACTGGAGAAGCAGATATTAACAACCACAACATTAACTGTTATTTTGATATAATAAACGGTATTTTTTTTGCACCGTTCAATTCACCCCTGTGGGGAATATAGAAGTTGCTGTTTTATAGATTTAACGTAATGCTCGCTCAATGAACAATGGCTGGGTTTGCATAAGTCAAAAAAACCCCACCGTAACTGTTATTTTGGTATAATAAACGATATTTTTTTGCACCTTTTTAATTCACCTGTGTGAATATAGAATTGCTGTTTTAAATTTACGTAGATGCTGCGTCCAAATGAACAATGCTGTGGGTGCTGAAAAGTCAAAAAACCACTTAACTGTGATCTTTTCTCGTACGATAACGGTATTTTATGGCAACAAACAACCGAGTGCTGTACTACAAGATTGCTGTATTGTAATTTAACAGCAAGGGTGGATGTATCAACAGTCACAGGTTAATGGGTAAAAATTGAAAATGGAACACCTATCTGAAATGTAACTGATAATAAAAAGTGGTAGTTTTGGCAGCTAACAAAGAGACCTGCAGTTACTATAATTGGATGTTATCCAATATAAGTTCCAGTGCTGCTCAATATCCAGGAAATATTTCAATAGCAAACTGTTTAACAATAAAATATCCACTACAAAGTCTACACTAAGTCTTGGAGAACTTATTCCATGTTCATTATAGAGTAGAGCTTGTCTGTGTTTCCGCACCGCGACCCCCCCCCTCCGCTACCCACCGCCGTGAAATTACCGCGTGTATAATGCTGCTTAAAATTCTCTAGCTAACTACATTACAATCTCAAATCTCTAATCTAACTAAATTGAAGGATCACAGCTACTAGTAAGAGGTTTTCTCTTGTGCAGAAAAAGAACTAATTTCGCTGAGGGCTGTTTGGCCACAGGCAGAGCGCAGGTCCTATCCCCCCTATGAGACGGCTGAGAGACACTGAGGCTGAAACAGGAAACGCTGTTCTATTAAAACGAGGTCATGTGATTTTTCCCAGCAATCGCAACCATACACATCCCAGTCATGACTCGCACACACATCTCACCTGCTCTATTCTGTAATCTGATTTGCTGGCCGCCAAAAATTACAGGAAGCCCGAAAAAGGCGCGATCTTAATAGATGATGCTCAATTTTAACCTTAATTAATCGCATGATCTGGAAAATTTCGATCACCATAAAAACCTTGCCGATTTCAACTTTGTCGATAAAAATCGCTAAAACACTTTTTCCTGAAGTCTTCTACCGATCTTCAGAAGATTCTGAAAATGGCCAGGAAATGTGCATGCACTTCATCCATTCCTACAAAGCCAGGAACACCCTCCTCGAATTGCAGCGGCAGAACGGCCTCCCCCAACACACTCTGATATGCGATGTTTCCACCCGTTGGAATTCCAGCCTGCACATGTTGGACCGACTGTAATGAAAGAAAAAAGGCCATTAACGATTTTTGGATGATCCAGGCGGACAGGAGTACTCCCTGTGTAACTTTCATGTCAGCCAGTGGCAGCCCCATGCGTGACACCTCCGTTTTGTTGAGGCCATTCGAGGGAACGACGTTATATGTCAGTCGCCAGGACTACGGGATGAATAACTCATTTCACTGCTTCATGTCCGGAAAAAGATGCTAAAAATCTGTCTGGGCAGGGGACTGGAGACGGGCGACTACATCTCGCAGCCACATAGATCCGGTGGGGACTGAAATGGAGGAGGAGGAGGACATTGGAGCAGAAGCATTGTCTGGAGAAATGATGGAATTTTCTACCCAGGTGACAAGAGAGGAGGAGCAGGAGCAGCTGGAGGAGGTAGATGGAGATGGGAAGACGAGGCAGATGACCCGCAAGCACCGTGGCAGTATACAGTGGAGATGGGGGCAAGGGAGCCCCCGGAGTCACTTTTTGCAATGGTCCGCAGCATGCTGATTTGCCCGGCTAGTGACAGCCGAATATCACCATCCGGCAGAGGGATGACTTCTGGCTCTCCACCCTATTGGACCCTCGCTACCGGTCCAAAATGGGAGCCTTTTTCCCAGCTACTGAGAGGGAGGACAAACTCAAATTCTATAGGGAAATCCTCCATAGTCAGTTGGCCGCTGCCTACGTACGGCATCGTCCCTCCTCTGACAGGTCTGACTGGTGGGTTCTTCAGCGCTCACGTACTACTGCCGCGGCTCTGGGGGAAGGTGGGGGGGGGAGGAGCAGTACCAGCTGCATCAGCAGCAACCTAAGACTGGAGTCACTGATGAGCAGCTTCCTTAACTCGCCTAGTGAGGAGGGCAGTCGCCAGCAGCAGCAGCAGGGCCTGGAGCAGACCCTGAACTAACAGGTGGTGGCCTACTTGGACAGCACTCTGCCACCCAAGTTAGAAGATCCGCTGGACTACTGGGCAGCAAAACTGGATGTGTGGCCGCAACATGCCGAGTATGCAGTGGAGAAGCTGTCCTGCACGGCCAGTAGTGTGGCATCAGAGCGGGTGTTCAGTGCAGCGGGGACCATCGTTACCCCAAGGAGAACCCGCTTGTCCACGGGAAATGTGGAACGACTGACCTTTGTCAAGATGAATCAGGCGTGGATCGGCCAGGATTTCCACACACCAATGCCTTAGGCGTCAGACTACATCAGCCATGATGCCTCACCCAAACTGTGAGAAATGAGTCTGGGTTCAAACTACCTGCCTCAGTCACTATTCTGATGCCGCCCCCCGCCTAATGCCACACATCTGCTGACAGTTTCTCCATCAGCCTACCACCATCTTTACCAGGGACTGGTATTGCCACCCACCTCCACACTCTGTCATTTTGCCACTCTCTGACCTCATGCTGCCGCTACCGTCACCTCCACGCTCTGTCATTGTGCCACTCTATGACCTCATGCTGTTGCTGCAGGTGCTGGTGCCGTGACCTCCACACTGTGTCATTGTGCCACTCTGTGGCCTACTCCTGTTTTTGCCACCTCCAGAATGTCATTGTGCCAGTGTCTGACCTCATGCTGCTGCTTCCGTGACCTCCACACTGTGTCATTGTGCCACTCTGTGGCCTACTCCAGTTTTTGCCACCTCCAGAGTGTCATTGTGCCACTGTCTGACCTCATGCTGCTGCTGTGGCTGCTGCGGTCACCTCCACACTGTGTCATTGTGCCACTCTCTGACCTCATGCTATTGCTCCTACCGCCGTCACCTCCACTCTCTGTTATTGTGCCACTCTGTGGCTTACTCCTGTTTTTGCCACCTCCAGAATGTCATTGTGCCACTGTCTGACCTCATGCTGCTGCTGCCGTGACCTCCACACTGTGTCATTGTGCCACTCTGTGGCCTACTCCTGTTTTTGCCACCTCCAGAATGTCATTGTGCCACTGTCTGACTTCATGCTGCTGCTGCCGTGACCTCCACACTGTGTCATTGTGCCACTCTGTGGCCTACTCCAGTTTTTGCCACCTCCTGAATGTCATTGTGCCACTGTCTGACCTCATGCTGCTGCTGTGGCTGCTGCCGTAACCTCCACACTGTGTCATTGTGCCACTCTGTGGCCTACTCCTGTTTTTGCCACCTCCAGAATGTCATTGTGCCACTGTCTGACCTCATGCTGCTGCTGGTGGCTCCTGGCTTAAACACTACCCAGTGGCAATGTGCCACTCTGTGGCCTACTCCTGTTTTTGCCAACTCCAGAATGTCATTGTGCCACTCTTGACCTCTTAGTGCGGTTGGCTGCCCCGCACACCGTCCACACTCTGTTACTGATATTGCCACCTGAGCTCTCAGCTTGTTTTTTTCCAGCTTTCGCTACCATGACTTTTATCAGGCTACATTCCCGCTTCAGTTTTTTGGTCAGTTTTGCCCTCTTAAGTGCCCAGGGAATTTTATAGTGAAGCGATTCTAAGAGCGGCGGCAGTCATGTGCGTGTCATACTAAAACACAATATTGTATGAAGACCAAACCAAGCTCCCTCTGCATATTTAAGCATGGCACAACGTTCTACAGCACCCTGCAGGCTCTGTGCAGTCTGGAAATAGCTGTTTTTTAATGTGATTGGTCCCAAAGTAATTCGGACCGAATTTAATTTTGTCGGGAAAGTCGGCGAAGTGACCGAATCGAATTTTTGAGAAATTCGCCCATCTCTAATTATTATATTTTGTCATATAAATGCAACATTTCCAGAGGATAAGCTGCCAACACCCCTGTACCCTGACCAATCAGACCAGCAAAGGATGAGATCATAAGACAAGCCAAAACTGATGGAGAGTAGGAAAGAAAGTATCACCTTCTATTATCTGTCATCCTTAGTTCCCACATTCTGTGCAGATTCTTAACCTTTCTATCTCTATCTATCTATCTATCTATCTATCTATCTATCTATCTATCTATCTATCTCTCTATCTATCATATACATTTTGATATAGAGCTCCAAATCCCCTGCATAAACATATAGTCAAATAATATAATATAGACAACCAGCACTGGAGGAAACTTACTGTGGACTGTTGATACATTGAGTTTAATGATAGCACAGTATGCAGGGATACTTGCCCTAGTTGTATCTGCAGACAGGACGGGTTTTTTTCTTGCAATTTTGCAGTTTTATCAGGTAAATGGGGCCTCCCACCAACAGATACTTAAAAAATATCATTAAAAATTTCCCGGGGCCGGCCCCTTTCTCATGTCCTTTTAAATCTCCCAGAGGCCAGAGGCAGTGTTCTGTTTAAAAAAAACAAAAATTATACCCTTATGAAAAAATGAAATTTTTTATTGGGGAATTTGTTAAAAGTGACCGGGGACAACAGAGGATCATGTTCTCCTGCAATGTTTTTCCCCCTTTTGGGAATCTATGTCTGTATCTTTTTCTGGATTGCTGCATAGTGCGTTGAGGGTGACATATTTTAGGGTAGGGTTTCTCAAATAAGTGATAATGGGGCTTTGGGGGGATGAGTCGCGATGGATCATTAGATTGAATCTACTGTGTTTTTGCATTATTACTAGAGATGAGCGAATCGATTCTAACGAAGTGGAATTCATTTAGAATTTCAGGAAAAATTTTATTCTGATTGAAGATGAAGCTATGGGGGTTTGTGGGTAAAGAATTTTTAAAATTTGGCCCGCGAGCCCCATGGCGTTTACATGGGGAAAAGAAATAAATTGGGGGGGAAGGAAAGGGGAAAGCCCTCAATGACCTTTTTGCAGACATGCAGCCCTTCAAACAAACCAGCAAACCCTTTAGTGATGTCAAACCCTATTAAAAAAGGGCCCGCCATGTTAAAATTTTGCCCCTTGTCACTGTGTTTGATGCAAAAGCATTTAATCTGTTTAAATGAATAGATTGAAATTTTGTGAAAAAAACTTCCCAAATTTTGGGTTATGGGGTGAAATTTCCCTTAATTACACCCTGTTTCTGACCAGGTTTTTTTTTTTGGGAAAAATTGCTATTTTTGGGAAAAGAAATTAATTTTTTTTCACTTATTGTGATGGGGGAATCGTGTCAAAAACCCCGTGGTGAAATTTTCCCTACATCATCTTCAAATTCATCCGTTCCTTCTTTGGGGGAAATTTTCAATCTGTGGCAGAGAGTTAATTTTTTCATTATTCTGGGGAACTCTGTTTTTCAAAAACCAGTGTGGGTTTTTGTCTTTACACACATTACTTAAAAGAGTTTGTTTTACTGTAAATTTTGTTTAAGCCGTATGTAAAAAAGAGAGGTGGAAAAGGCCCCCTCTGGGAGGGGCAGTGAAAATTTATCCTTTAAAAGGCAAAAGTTAAAAGGGGAAAAAGTTTTGGGGGCGTTTACAGAGGGGTCGCTCGGCGGAAAAACCCGAACTACTGGTGTCCCTTTGCAGCCCTTTTTGTTACCCCCAATCCAATGTTTGTTGAATGGTTGAAAATTTTTCCCCGTTGAATTTCTGACAACCCCCGCCCAGAAAAAGGTGGCTTTTCGACACAAAACCCTTTTTTGGTATGGTCCGGATTTAGGTAAGGAACCCCCACCTGTTTAACCCCCCCTCTGTTCCCGTTTGTTCTCTAGGGCAAGGACTACCCCATGTGCTGTTTGGGGTCTGCGCCAAAAAATAGCGAGGGCAAAACTATTTTTAAAAACAGTGAGGGAAAACTTTTCTTTTGGCCCGCAAAGAGGTGGGGCAGAATTCCCCTGCTTCTTGCCCTAGGTGGGCGTAGGATGTTTTTTGGAGAGGGGCATGGGAATCAGCACGTGGCATCAGTACGAGGTCGAGACCCCAAACAGCCAGGGGTAGACCCCCGCTTCAAAGGTCCATTTGGGCCCCGGGTTTTGTAGGGGCGCGGGGGGGCATCGACCCGGGCGGGCGGTAGCAGTCAGGCAGATGTTGGGGGGTTAAAAAATCTCCCTCGGGGGTTTTGTGGCAGTTTTTTCCCAAGACACCAGAGGAGGCAAAAAGGGATATGAAGAATTTGTGAGCAGTAGGAAGGTGGCAGGGACCTAATTTTGGGCCCCACGGCCCCTGAATCAACTATGCAGGTCACCATCAGGGGCCCTGGAAGAAAGTTCCATTTACTTGTCATTTTTGGATAAACCCTGTTTCTTTTTGGTTTCAGAAATCTAAGGCTTTTTGACTGTTTGAAAGTGGACACTGCGGATAAAAAGGAAGGGAAATGTCGTAACGTCAACACAAATTTATAGACACCCCCTCTCTGTTTCGGGGGGCGGGGGGGTTACATGTATCAGGCTTTAACGAACAGGTTTGTTAATCTGTGGAATCATCTGATGCGGAGTAAAGGAGTGGTTCTTTGCGCTATAGGGGATCTGGCCTCAGCTTGGTTCTTTTTAGTGGCGCGAATTACCCTTTCAGGGTGGTTTTTGCTTTATTATTTTTTCAGTTTTGCCCCGTAATGAAATGAAGTGTGAAGCAATTTTAAGAGTGGCGCCCTTTTATCAGTGTGTCATACTAAAAAAAGCATTGTTTCAAAACCAAACCCCGTCCCTATGTACAGATGTAGCAGCTTGCTGTGATTCACGGTTTTCGTGTTATTGCTCTGATCTGTAGACGAAGGCTATTGAAATGTATTGAAAAAGTTGAGATAAATTTGTCCTTTGATATCACGGTGAATATCTGTTCTTTTTAGTTCTGCATCGTATTTTGCATGGAAAATGTTTTACAACCCCTTTACAGGTTTCCCCGCAGCGGGAAAATAGCTGTTTTTTAAAAAATTCACCAAATACTTTGAACAAATCAATTTTTGGGGAAAAAATTCTACAAAATCAGCCAAATCAAATTTTGGAAATTGCAAATCTCTAATTTGCCCATTGAATATAGTAAAAATAAAAAATAGGGAAATATATTTTGTTATCAGGTTTTTTTTTGTATTTGCCCGACAGAGCGTAATTAATGCAGGTCCGATTGCGTTATAATCAATATTTGTTTTTTTTTCCAAATTCTTGCTTAAATTCTTGCTTGTCAAAAAGGTGTCATCCTATACAGTTCTTATTATTCTTACAGATCCTGTATCTTCAAAAGGATTTTTTTTTTTTTATCATTTCCCGTAAAGCCCCCTTTATTTTTTAGATAACATTTGGGATCAAACTATTTCAAGTGCATCCTTTTTTAGATCTGTAAATTTTTATGGGCACCCCAATGTTAGAAATCGGGGGAATGTCCCAGCCGCCATGCCCGTTTTTGGTTATTTTGGCCAGTTAAGTGCCCCTCTTAAAGGCCCAGGGATTTTATAGTGAAGCGATTCTAAAAGGGGGCGGCAGTCATGTGGTGTCATATAAAACAAATATTGTATGGGAAAACCAAACCAAGCTCCCCCTTTCAATTTAAGCATGGGACAACGTTCTCAGCCCCTGCGGCTTGTGCAGTCTGGAAATAGCGTTTTTTAATGTGATTGGGCCAAAGAATTCGGACGAAAATTTAATTTTGTCGGGAATCGGCGAAGTGGGACCGAATCGATTTTTTAGAAATTGCCCCCTCTAATTATTTTATTTTGTATATAAATGCAACTTTCCAAGGTAAAACTGCCCAACCCCCTGTACCCCGGGCCAACAGACCCGCAAAAAGGGTGGATATAAGACAAACCAAAACTGATGGAGAGTAGGGAAAGAAGTATCACCTTTTTTTCTGTCACCTTAGTTCCCAAAATTTGTGCGTTTTAACCCTTTTTTTCTATTATTTATCTATTTCTATCTATCTTTCTATCTATCATCTATCTTTATCTATCTATCAATTATCTTCTTTATATTTACATTTTGATACAGAGCCCCAAATTTCCCCTGCAAAAAAATATAGTCAAATAATATTTTTAGACAACAGCATGGGGGAAAAATTTAAATGGGGACTTTTGATACTTTGAGTTTAATTATAGCCAGTATGCGGGATACTTGCCCTATTTTGTTCTGCAGACGGGACGTATTTTTCATGAAATTTTTGCAGCTTTCTACGGGTTTCCCAATTTGGCTGCCACAACAGATACTTTAAAATTTATAAATTAAGGTTTCCCCGGCCGACCATCCCCACTGCCCCTATTTACTCTCCCGGGGCCCCAGAGGCAGTGCCCTGTTTAAAGAACAAAAATTATACCCTATGTAAAAAATGCATTAGTATTCCCGAATAATTTTACAAGTGCCCGGGGGAAACAGAGGCATTTGATCTCCTGCAACTGTATTTTTTTGGGGGAATTTCTATTTTCTGTATTTTTTTTCGGGTTTGTGTTTAGTGCGTTGGGGGGTGACATATTTTGGGGTTTAGGGTTTTTTAAAAAAGTGAAAATGGGGTTTTGGGGGGGATGAGTGGGATGGTTCTTTTAAAATTTAATCAAATTTTGTTTTTCCCATTATTTAGAGATGAGCGAATTTTTTCAAACAAAGTGGAATTCTTTTAGAATTTCGGGAAAAAATTTTATTCTGTTTTAAAGATGAAGTCATGGCGATTCGTTTTTAAACGAATCAAAATTTGGTGCGAGCACATGGCGTGAAGGGGGCAGAAAAATAATTGGGGGGGGGGAAAAAGAAAAGGAATGCCCTCAATGACATGTGCAGACATGCGGGCCTTTCGGGCAGCCAAAAAGCTTCCGTGATGTCAAAAACCATATAAATAGGGCAGCCATTTTAAAAATTTCCCACTTTTTCACTGGTCTTGTATCCCAAAACATCAATCTGTAACTGCACTAGATTGCACTCTGTGCAAAATACTTCCAATTTTAGAGTTACTGGGGTGAAATACCCTTCAAATACACATGTTTCTGAACCAGCGTTTTTTATTTTTGGAAATTGCTATCTGTGGCAAAGAGTTAATTTTTTCACTTATTGTGATGGGGAACTCTGTGTCAAATCCAGTGTGTGTATTTCTGCCCTACATACATCTCAAATTCATCCAGTTCCGTCTTTGGGGAAATTGCAATCTGTGGCAGAGAGTTAATTTGTTCACTTATTCTGGGGAACTCTGTGTCAAATCCAGTGTGTGTATTTGTCATATACACACATCTACATTAAACAGAGTTTGTTTTACTGTAAATTTTTGATCAAGCAGTATGTCAAACAGAGAGGTGGCAGGCCCTCACATGGTAGGGGCAGTGGCACAAATGATCCTTGAACAGGCACAGTTCGCAGCACAGTGAGGGGACGTCACAGCAGGGGTCGCTCGGCGAAACCAGAACTACCGGTGTCATCTAGCAGCCGTGTGTTGACCACCAATCCAATGTTTGTTGAATGGTTGACATTCTCCCAGTTGACATCTGACAACCCCAGCCGAGAATCGGTGGCTTTGTCAGACACAACCCTTATTTGGTATGGTCCGGGATCAGGTATAGGAACCTCACCTGTCCTTAACCCGCCTCTGTCCTGTTTAGTTCTCTCAGCCAGAGGACTCCTATGTGCTGTGGGCTCTGCGCCACTCTATAGCGAGGACAATCTATTTGAGAACAGTGAGAAGCTACTTGGCAGCAAAGAGGTGGGGCAGACATTCGCTGCTTCTTGCAGTAGGTGGGCAAGTAGTGATGTAGAGAGTGGCATGGGAATCAGCACAGTGGCATCAGTACGAGGTCGAGAGCCAAACAGCCACGGGGTAGACCACCTGCTTCGAAGGTCCATTTCGGCCCAGATTGTAGCGGCGCAGGGGCTCATCGAGGCAGCGGCGGTAGCAGTCAGTGCAGAGTGTTGGTGGTAAAATCATCTACTCGGCGGTGTGGCAGTTTTTTGCCAAGACACCAGAGGAGGCGAACATGGGTATATGAAGAATTTGTGAGCAGATAGTGAAGCGTGGCCAGGGACCTAATGTTGGCACCACGGCCCTGAATCAACATATGCAGCGTCACCATCCAGTGGCCTGGAAGAAACGTGTCCATTTACTTGTCAGTTTTGGATCAACTCCTGTTTCTTTTTGGCTTCAGCAATACTAATGCATTATTGACTGATTGAAAGTGGACACTGACGGATCAAAGGAAGGGGAAAATAATCAGTAACGTCAACACAAATTTACTACCGACACCCTCTCCTCTGTTTCGGGGGGCGGGGGGACTCTACATGTATCAGGCTTTAACAGAACAGGTTCTGTCATAATCTGTGGAATCATCTGATGACGGAGTAAAAGGAGTGCGTTCTTTGACGCTATAGTGGGATCTTGGCCCTCAGCTTGGTTCTTTCTAGCTGGCGCTGACATTACCTTGTCAGGCTGCGTTTCCGCTTCAGTTATTTGGTCAGTTTTGCCCTGTAACTGAAGTGAAGTGTGAAGCAATTCTAAGAGTGGCGCCTGTCATCAGTGTGTCATACTAAAACACAGCATTGTTTCAATACCAAACCACGCTCCCTATGCATACAGATGTAGCAGCTTGACTGTGATATCACGGCTTTTCGTGTTATCTGCTCTGATCTGTAGACGAAGGCTATTGAAATGTATTGAAAAAGTTGAGATAACATTCTGTGCCTTGATATCACGGTGCAATATCTGTTCTGTTTAGTTCTGCTACATCTGTATTTCTGCATGGCACAATGTTTTACAACACCTTACAGGCTTCCCGCAGCCAGGAAATAGCTGTTTTTTAACACAATTCATCGCAAATACATTCTGAACAAATCAAATTTTTGGGAAAAATTCTACAAATCAGCCAAATCGAATTTTGAGAAATTCGCTCATCTCTAATTATGACTTATTGAACATAGTAAGAATATTAAATATGGAATATATTTTGTTATCAGGTTTGTTTTTGTATTTGTCCGACAGAGCCGTACATTAATGCAGGTCTCGATTGCTGCCTTATACATCAATATTTTCAGATTTCCTTTTTTCCCAAATCTCTTGCTTAAACTTCTTGCTTGTCAATAAAGGTGTCATCCTCCATACAGTTCTTATTATTCTTACAGATACATCTGTACTCTTCAAACAGGATTTTTCTATCATTTCCTGTAATGCCCCACTATTATTGTTTAGATAACATTTGGCATCAAACTATTTCAAGTGCATCCTTATTTATGCATCTGTAATTTCTATGGGAGCCCTTAATGCTTAGAAACTCAGGGCGACATGTCCCAGCACGCCAATGCCAGTTTTTAGGTCTATTTTGCGCCAAAACCACTTTTGACGCCATATTCTTGTTATAAATAAACTGTCGTACACCAAAACTAGGCGCATTGTACGCCGGGCACGACACTTTGTAATACGCCTAAATATGGTGCATTGTGCGCCCCCGTTGCGCAATGCACCTCGACAGACGCATTACATATACTACCAATGATATGCAATGCGCCTTTTTCGATGCGATGTGCCTTTTTCGTTGCAATGCGCCTTTTTAGGCGCATTAAGTTTCTATGCAACGTATACATGACGCCAGTTTTTAGAAAGTTTAGGACTTACAGGCGCAATTTACACTGATTTAATGCACCTAAATCTGGCATGGATACGCCACTTTTCAGATATGTTGCCCCCTGTCTCAGTCTCTGTTTTAGAGTCGTCAGGGGGTAGGATTATCCTCCATTTGTTGTTGTTGAGTGCAGAGACAAATTCATTGTCCCAAAGTAAAAACAGGTTGTATGTACATGTTCCAAAAATTATTAAGTTTTCTCTATTGGGGTTTGGAAGGATAAAGGTGTCTTCAAAGTACCCATGAAAAGATTTGGCTAACAGTCCATGGTTTTCATGCCCATAGCGATTCCCCAGGCACTGCTGATAGATGTTATTTTATTTGTATGTGCATGTTCCAGAAATTATTGTTTGCTCTACTGGGGTTTAGAAGGATAAATGTGTCCTCAAAGTACCCATGAAAAGATTTGGCTAACACACCATGGTTCCCGTGCCCAGAGAGGTTCCTGAGGCACTGTTCATAATATTATTTTATTTGTATGTGCAAGTTCCAGAAATTATTGTTTGCTCTACTTGGGTTTAGAAGGATTAATGAGTCCTTAAAGTACCCATGAAAAGATTTGGCTAAGATGCCATGGTTTCTATGCCCATAGCGGTACCCCGGACACGGTTGATAGATATTGTTATTCTACTTAAAATAGTTGTTTCTTAAAATATAATTTAATTCTTTTTTAGTCCAGACATTCTGACATTTGTCCATATAGTACTTAATGCACTTTACCCCATCATGTGGCTCATATTAGTATAAAATGCTGTGACTTCCATTGTAACCTCTATACTTTTTGTGTGATCTAGAAATTTTATAATCAAATTATCAGAATCTCCTAAGTATCTGGGTATGGAATGAATCAAGGTTGGGTTGTTTAAACCAGAGATCAGCTGCTGAGAAGAGGAGATCTCAGGACTTTTGTGTATTTTAAGTAAATGATAATAGTAGGTTCTGGGAAGGAACTGTAATTCTTAAAAAGTTTCTCTCATCCTTGGTTTTGATTAGGTTATTAATTCCTTTAGTAACCAAATCGTGTAGAGCTTTCCATAGGTCCATAAAGATAGAAGAGGAACCCTGGACAAGAATGATAAATGAATTGCTTCTATTACAGTAGCTTGGATGGATTGAAATATCCTAGTACTGATGCTATCATCCTATATTGTGTGCTGAGCAACATAATAATATGACAGTAGCTTAACATAAAACCCCCTTATGATTCTTTAAGAAATAATAACCAGTGGAGTGTGCACTTTGAAATGTATGAGACTTAGCCCTTACCGTATATACAATCTAAGGGACAGTAGGAAGCTACTAGCTGTTTCTAGGGTGGCAGTGAGTACCTTTACTTATCAGACCTGGTCACACATTGCACCAGCGGTGGGTCTGCTCCAATTTATAAAAGAGATCATGCACCATTTTCTTGTAGTATTTATTATCATATAGAATATAGGGACTTCCTATGGTCATCACTTTAGGTCAAGATGTTGGTCTCTTTCCTTTTGACTGGTTTCTCTTTTGGAGTGTAAGACTTAGTTGGCAGGGTTCTCTTTACATCTGTACCAGTTGTTAGACATCTATTGTTACCATTGTACTTTGTTTGACATATATTATATACAGAGCCCTGTAATAAATGGCACTTAATAAATAATCTCTTTATTGTCTCTAATATTTTGCAGCATTTTTCTTTCTTTGGAGCTGATTTTTAGGTTTTCTTAAAAACCCTTTTTATCTATTTAAATGCTGGTAGACTCCCAAACACAATGCAACCAAGCAGGGGGTTACACCAGCAGTCCACAGAAATAACTGTACAAAGAGTGTTTCATTCACAAACAACAAAGACTCACCACTAGATGATTCAGCAAATTGACAACAGGTGTATGGAGACAGGTGCGCAGTTGGTGGAGATTCCACATGTGAGTTTAATCCAGGAGCAAGACCGTAAAAGTGATAATTGACGCCAACTAACTGTCCCTGAATCTCTCCCACTACCGCTGCCCGTGACAGTAAGATCCAGCCATGGATCCCGCCAAGGTACCACTGCCGAGCGTCGCTGACCTTACCACCATCGTGGCTCAGCAGTCGCAGCAAATCGCCCAGCAAGCTCAGCAGCTCGACCAGATCTCCGCCATGATGCAGCAGCTCCTAGCCGCCCAGCAGCAGCAACCGGCTCCTGCGGTTCCCACGACACCCACCACAACCGGATTGTCCACTGGTCCGAGACTTCGTCTAACCTTCCCATCAAAATTTGATGGGAACGCCAAGGCCTGCAGGGGCTTTATCACCCAGCGCTCTCTGCATATCGAACTTATGGGTAGTCAGTTTCCTACCGAAAGGTCGAAAGTGGCGTTTGTGGTCAGCCTACTCTCCGGGAAAGTCCTGGCCTGGGCTAGGACAGGGACGTCCCGGTTATGGCCAACCTTGCCATACTACTCACCGAATTCTGTAGCATTTTCGAGGAACCTGCCTGGGCTTCTTCTGCCGAGACCGCCTTGTTGAATTTGCGCCATGGGGACTCTTCTGTAGGCGAATATGCGGTGCAGTTCCGCACCTTGGCCTCGGAGTTGTCGTGGAATGAAGCGCCATTGGCCGCCACCTTCAAGAAGGGCCTCTCCAGCCCGTGACCTCCCGTCTTCTCTGAGCGACCTTATCTCCATGGCCACTTGGATAGACATCCGTTTCTCAGAATGTCAGGAAGAGCTCCGTCAGGAACGAGAACCGACTAGAACATGTCATCTCCCTTGTCTAGCTCCAGTATTTCAAAGGTCGCCACAGTTGCCCTTCCTGCCTGCTGCAGAGGAGGCCATGCAAGTAGATATAGCCCATCTGTCCTCTCAGGAGCTATCCCGAAGACGTGAGGAGAACCGTTGTCTCTATTGTGCCAGCCCTGAACATTTCCGCAGATCCTGCCCACTTCGTCTTCAGCGTCCGGGAAACGCATGCACCTAGGATACGTGGGTGGGGTGTTCCTAGGTGAGAGCAAGGCCTCTCCTCGTTTGACCATACCCTTTCTAGTCGGCACTGGGTCAGGTATCCGGTTTCAAGCCTCTGCTTTCCTGGACTCTGGGTCGGCTGGAAATTTCTTGGATGCTGCCTTGGTGTCCCAGCATAAGCTCCCCGTGGTCCGCCTGGAGAAACCCATAGTCATCTCCTCTGTCAGTGGGGAGATCCTCAACGATCCAGTCCGGTTCTATACTGAGCCTCTGTGCCTTCAAGTGGGGGCACTGAATAAGGAGAGACTTGCGTTTTATGTGTTACCCCGGTCTTACTCGTCCATTCTTCTGGTTCTCCCGTGGCTGCAGCGCCATGCTCCCGTTCTCAACTGGCAGATGGGCAAAGTCTTGCGCTGGGGGCCAGAATGTCAGTCTCGCTGTCTGGTGGCACCTCGCCCGGTGCTTTCCGTCTTCCAAGAATTTGTCAACAACATATTCAGGGAACTCCTGTACACATATGTAGTTATCTATCTGGATAATATTCTGGTGTTCTCTGCCGAACTTGAGTCCCATCAAGTCCATGTGCGACAGGTCCTCAGGCGTTTAAGGGCTAACTGCCTCTTTGCCAAGCCCGAAAAATGCCTGTTCCATCAGAAAAGTCTTCCATTCCTCGGGTATATCATTTCCGACAAGGACCTGCAGATGGACCCCACGAAATTGTCTGCCATTCTACAGTGGCCACGACCTGTGGGCCTCCGTGCAATACAAAGGTTTTTGGGTTTCGCCAATTACTATAGACAGTTCATACATTTCTCCTTGCTGGTGTCACCTATAGTGGCGATAACCAAGACGAATGCTAATCCGAAGCCTTTTCTAAGTTAAAGTCGGCCTTTGCCTCTGCACCCGTACTCTTCCGGCCAGATACGGAGAAACCGTTCTTTCTAGAGGTCGACGCCTCCTCGGTGGGGGCCGGGGCTGTGCATACTCAAAAAGGACCCAAAGGCAAGACCCTCACATGCATTTTTTTTTTCCAAAACCCTCTGCCGCAGAAAGGAACTACTCCATTGGCGACTGGGAATAACTGGCCATCAAGCTGGCTTTGGAGGAATGGCGCTATCTCTTGGAGGGAGCTCATCACCCGGTAAATATCTACACTGACAATAAAAACCTTCTTTATCTCCAGACAGCCCAACGACTGAACTCGTCCCAAGCTCGATGGTCTCTCTTCTTTTCCTGGTTAAATTTTCTAATTCATTTCCACCCTGCGGAAGAAAATGTCAACGCCAACACTCGCTCTCATGCCTCTGACGTGATTGGGGACAAACCCATTCCACGGCACATTATCCCTCCAGAACAGCTTATCTCTGCTGCACCCGTAGACCTGCAATGAATTCCTCCCAGCAAGACATACGTTCGTCCGGCTCTACGGAAGAGGATATTGTCATGGGGTCATTGCTCTTGTGTGGCTGGGCACCTAGGGGTGCAGAAGTCTTGCTCCCTAATCTCCCGGTTTTATTGGTGGCCTGGTCTGACCAAAGATGTTCGTGAGTTTGTGGAATCCTGTGCCCGTAACAAGTCGCCTCGTCTCAAGCTTCAGCCACTGCTGATTCCCAGCTGTCCTTGGACCCATGTGGCTATGGACTTTATCACCGATCTCCCTCCTTCCTCTGGTTACCCTTGTTTGGGTGGTCACGGATCGGTTCTCTAAAATGTCTCATTTTGTTCCTCTACTGGGTCTACCCTCTGCTCCTCGCCTCGCCTTTTATCAACATATCTTCCGGCTACATGGGCTTCCCCATCACATTGTTTCTGATCGGGGGGTCCAATTTGTTTCAAGGTTCTGGCGCTCTCTGTGCCCAACTCCAAGTAAAACTGGACTTCTCTTCGGCCTACCATCCTCAGTCTAATGGGCAAGTGATTAATCAGATTCTGGGCTGCTTTCTGCGACAGTACATCTCTGCGCGTCAGTACGTTTGGGCCAACCTGTTACCTTGGGCTGAGTTCTCTTACAACTCTTTAGACTCGGAGTCTGCCGGTGCCGCTCCCTTCTTCATTGTCTATGGACGACATCCGCGCCAACCTCTCCCCTCTCGGTAGCCTCCGAGGTTCCAGCCGTGGAGGAGTTGGTCCGGGACCTAGCGGCCATCTGGGATCAGACACACCAATCTCTACTCCGGGCTTCCACGCGCACCGACACAAGCTGACAAACAACGAAGACCTTCTCCAATCCTCTCTCCTGGTGACAAAGTGTGGTTGTTGGCTAGGTATATCCATCTCAAAATCCCCAGCTATAAACTTGGTCCTCACATCCTGGGACCGTTAGAGGTGCTGAAGCGCATCAACCACGTGGAATATAAGCTCCGTCTCCCCCCCCCTATGCGGGTCCAGAACTCCTTCCATGTCTCTCTTCTGAAGTCTGTCATCCTGAATCGTTTCTCCCGGAAAGTCGCTCTTCCTATTCCTGAGGCGGATGCCACCAACGTCTTTACTATAAAACAGATTCTGGCCATGATGATGGTCAGAGGGAAGCGTCATCTCCTCATTGACTGGAAGGGGTTCGGGCCAGAAGAAAGGTCCTGGGAGCCAGAAGACAATATTCTGGACCGAAGTGTAATCCGGATATTCCTCCTGGCCAGAAAGAGGGGGAGGCCGAAGGGGGGGGGGGGTACTGTCACGGGTGCCCCTGCGACCCTCACCCCGGGCTGCAGGCGCATCCGTGTCCCACCATCGAGCGGCGCCGCGACCCGCACTCGGTCCTCTGGCCAGTCCCCTGCCGACTTACCCAGCCGTGCTCCTGCCGAAGCTCCTGTCTCCTGGCAAGCGCGTCCCCACTACCTAGGCCAGCACTGTTAAATTTAAAGGGCCAGCACACCAGTACTTGGGTATTGCTGGTCGCTGCCCCTATTTAAGCCTGTCCTTCCCTGATCCTCTTGCCGGATCTTTAGTGCCATATAGCCTACTGAGAAAGCGTTCCTGAGTCTTCCGTTATACCGTGTACCGTACCATTTTGTCTCTGTACCTCGACCACAAACCTTGCTGTCTGCCCTGACCTTACCGCCTGTCCCCTGACTTTGCCTTACGATTCTGTACCATGCTGGTGAATACCGGGACCTACTTAGATTCCGCTCCCTGGCGTGGCTTTTACCATCATTTGCGGTGGTCCAGTGGATCCACTACCGCTGCCCATGACGCCTACCTTTTTGGGTATACAGCTCCTATGTGTCTCCATGGTAACAGACTACAATCAACCCCTGTGTAGTCTGGTACCTCAGTAATGTGATACTCTACTTCCTCTGCCTTCTCTGCTGCCTGGGAGAGCAAGTGATTCTAGGATCCAACTGGAAAGCAAACATAGAAACATCTTAGAATCTACACAGGATGATTTATTTATTTTTTGTAGTTAGGACTAAAATTTGTAAATTGTTTACTTTTTATTGTAGATGCATTAAAGAAATAAAATAATTAGTTGTAAAGCCATACTCGTCACTGAACGCCAAAATTGTCATTTTTATTTGACTTTTTATTGTAGAAAAATGAAGTTCTTCCTGTTGGTGCTTTCGAGCCAAGCTCTGCTCTGTGCCAGGGTCTTCAGTCAGTCAACAGCCAACAATGACGGGCAGCAATCTGAGTCCGACAAACAAGTAGCGTCTTCTCTCAACAAATTTCCAGGGAAGATCTTCTCACAACTGGTTGCTGCTTATCACAAAAATATAGAATATTCTCCAGTCACTAAACCAAAGGTAAGGTGAATCTCCATCATTGTGCTGACTGGTCTCACTAAATGACAGTGGTAGGACCCAACATTATTATTCCAGGAGAAACCTAGAAGAAGTTTTGTGAGTTATTAAAGATGATCTTGCACAGGATAAGCTCTCACTAGAGGATCTATTAGTTTCCCTAGTAATATGGTGCCCATAGGGACTATTACACCTGCTGAACAGCTTTATAGACTTCTGATTGGCCATCACATAGTTATCATTCTATGTGTCAGAATGTTACTACGCTCTTTACTTTTCTACCAATCAGCCAAGAGGGATATCCTGGATACACAGCCTATTGTGGGTTGTAGTCACAGGGTGTAGTAGACTAATAGAGGTCCCATGACAGATCCTTTTCACTATCCTTACATCAATGATCCTGCACCACCCATCTGTTTGCTCCTCCTCCAGTATCTGTGGACAATCCCCCATGATGATGTAATCACTGCCTGCCAAAGTGACATCACTATTGACCAGATGACAGGTGGTGATTGGCTGCCATGGGCATGTGATCTGTAGTACGGACTATTATGTCTATAGTCCATATAGTAGTCTAATATTGAGTCTATCAAAATCTATCACATTGGTTTCTGTGTGGAGAAACTTTGTGGATTTTCTTTATTACATTATTCCAGGAGAAAGCTTAAAAAGTTTTGCAAGTTATTAAAGATGATAAAAGGATAAACTCTCACTAGAGGAGCTATTAGATGCTCTACTTATATGGTGCCCATAGGGACTATTACACACAGGTTTGGACTGGCACACAGGGGAATATTGGAAATCCCCCGGTGGGCTCCTGGTAGACCAAGCAAAAAGCGAGAGGCAGAGTATAGAAAGCATGTACAAATCAATTTTTTGAAGGGCCCCGGGGTGGGGGGCCCCCGAAAAAACCCACTGGTGGACCCAACAACAGCTTAACTTGGGTTTCCCCAAGGGTCAACCCCATCAAATGGGGGCCCTTTTAAAACCCAATTAAAAAACCCCGTTTTCAATTTGGGACAAAATTTTTTTTAAAAATTTTGAATCACATGGCTAGGTAAAAAAAAATTTAAAAAATTATTTCCCAATTTAAATGCAAAGTCACTTTGAAAAAATGGGGCCCTGCCCCTGGGGAAAGGGCAAACTGAGTTCAGCGGGAAAGGGTTTTAAAGGGGGGTCGACAGGGAAAACCCCCTGGGACCTTTTGCTTTAGGAGGGGAAAAAAGGGAAACCACATAAAAAGTAAAAAGGAATTTTGCCACGGACCTCCCCACCCCCAAAATTTTTTTAGTCGATCCTTTCCAAAAGGCCACTTTTTAAAAAAAGTGAATGATGTTTATCTCTTCACTCGAAAAATCTTTTAAAAACCCGTAGAAAAAGGGGTCCCATAATTTTAATGTTACCCCGTATACTCAATAAAAACGCAGCATTTTATGTCCAAATTTTTGGGGGGGCTCATTTTAGGACTTTGGGTTTACGCTAAATTATACCCCAAGGTTTTGGAGAGTACAGACAACCTGATTTAAAAGGGGAAAACAATATAAATTTTTCGTTTTCTAAAAAACTACCTTTCCCCCCCTCACACCCTTTAAATGTGCCCTTCGAGCAAAACCGAACACCGTATCCCAGTAGTAGCATCTCCAAACGCAAAACATTTTCTGCAGTGTCACAAGCAAAGCTGATCGGTAAATGTGAGCAGAATGACTTATATTGTGAATAAATGTGCAGGTGCACGCTGCAGTGGCTGTAATGCAAAAGCAAACACACAAAGATACAACAGCAGCACATTGCACAGCGCTAAGACAAAAGATAACACAGAGTTTATGGATTATCTAGATCTACAATATGACTACAATATGTAGGGCCTGACCATCTGCCCCACAGGACAGAGTCCCAGAGTCTCTTCTTGGTCTCACAGAGGGCCACTTCCACAAACATAGTCACTAGGTCTTGATACGAGGGTCTTGGCTCATTAACAAGGTTCTGACACTAGGGTCACAACAAATATACAAGGTCCTGACACTAGGGCCACAGCTCATATACAAGGTGGTGACAATAGGGTCAAATTAGAAATTACATATCTTAATCCCCAAGCAAGTAACAGGTGAGGAGGCCTATTATCTAGGCTATGTCTGGAACATGCCACCATTTTGAAAGCTGCCTTACTGGATAACTGGCAAGTTTTTTTCCAATTGGAAGATGGTCATGTAGCAAATCAAAAAAGACCAGAATTGTCTCAGTAATGGATTGCTGCAATCAGATTTACAAAACTTGTGGTTCAAAAATTATTAACACAAAGTTGCAACAACAACAAGTACTATTTGATATGTTCAATGTGTTGTCCCTGGTGCTGAACACACAGCGGAAGGCAGTGTCGGACTGGGGGGTCTTGGGGGTCCCACATGGGAGTATGATCATGGGGGGCGCACCAACTGTAGATGACAATATTACCGCCTCGTCGGACTTAAACGCGCTCCATGTTTACCACAAAATACAGTGTGCAAAACATAACATTATTGTGTAAGTAACAATTCAAGAGAGTCACACATCTGTCACAGTCTAACTATCATAACACAGGGCTAAGTAGCTCTATCCATATCCCCCTCCCACCCCCATATAATAATCCCCTCCACGCACATACAATCGATCCCCCTCCACGCCACATACAAAATCCCCCTCCACCCACATACAATATCCCCCTCCACCCACATTACCAAAACAATCCCCATCCCAGCCCCACATACAACATCCCGCCTCCACCCACATACAATATCCCCCTCCACTTTCCCTTGGTCCACGGCACCTTCACCACACTCCTAAAATAGAACACCATCAAGAATAAAAGTGGAACTCCTATCACAGGGTCAATCATGGACAACATGTACGCTGGGCATTATACCGGTGCCCGATATAACCTACAACACCGCCATATACGAGCTCCAATACCAGACTCAGGAATACCTACAACACCTACCCATATAGGACCACATAGAGGTCAGACACCAGGCACAAGGTATAACCTACAACACCACCATATTAGAGAACCGACATAGAGTCAGACATCCAGCTCAGGTACAACCTACAACACCTCCAGTATAGAGACCATATAGAGGTCATACACCGGGCTCCGGCTCACATCACATAACATTGGAATACAGCACTGATCAAAATAGAAGTACAAAAACCCCTAAATCAGTACTACACCAGAGACGTCCTACTCTGATGAGTTTGTTCTCTTCTCTTATGATCCGTTCCTTATTCCCTTTTCCTCTGTCATCCGTTCCGTACCAGCCATGATGACATTGTCCCGGACACAGCTTATTTCCTGCAGAAATTTACACACAAATACTTAGAATCCGTCGATTTTCCAGCATCTCTATACCTATTTCCCATCTCTGTAAAAAACTATCCAAGGGTGGGAGAGCGGTACAAGCCATAAACTTGAGGCCTCCGATATCCTAAGGGGTTGGAGGGTGGGGAAAGACTAACCCCTCTGTTAAATAATGCTACAACTATTGCTCTGGGGCCCTCTTCAATTATATATACCAGGTAGTGTAGATCATACACAGGCTCGACAGGGCCTGCCGGGGTACCGGGAATCCCCCCGGTGGCCCCCCACCTCCCCGAGCCGCTGGTGGCCCCGGGCTGTGCAGCCGCTCCCCCGGGGCCCGTCCGCAGCAAAGCGGCTCCCTGACACACCAGGGACGCGTCCCGAGCGCCAGAGACCGTGCCCGTGAGTTTGTGGGACTGATTCTCCCTGAGCTTCCCGGGGTTGCGCACCTATCCGCTGCGCTCCCTGAACTGCGGCCTGGCAGGCTGAAGGGCGTTAGTGCCTTCACCTGCCCAGGCGCGCGGCCCCTACTGCCTGACGTAGGTCGGTCGCGGTGACGTCACTTCAGCGGCGCCGCCTATGCAGGGCTGGCAGTACGGATCGGCCGGTTGGTCACCCCTGCCAGGAGGCGGGAAGCCGGAGCAGGCTAATTGGCTGGTTGTTGTTTTTGTTTTGTTTTTTTAACTAACAGGGGCTCCGTGACTACAAGGGGGGCTTCGTGACTACAGGGGGTCCCAGACTACAAGGGGGACTCTGACTACAGGGGTCCCTGGCTACAAGGGGGGCTCTGGACTAAGGGGGTCCCTCGACGACAAGGGGAGGCTCTGACTACAGGGGTCCCTGGCTACAGGGGGTCCTTGGCTACAAGGGGGTCTCTGACTGACGGGGGTACCCGGCTACATTAGTGGGGGCCTCTTGACAATACAGGGGATCCCGTCTACAGAGGGGCCATGACTACAGGGGTTCCCTGCTACAAGGGGGGACTCTGACTAACATACAGGGGTCCTTGGCTAGCAAGGTGGTTCTTGCTACAAGGGGGTCCCTGACTACAAGGGGATCCCGTGGCTACAAAAGGGGGCCCTGCTACATAGGGAGACTCTGACTACAGAGGGGCCCCATGGCTACAAGGGGGTCCGTGACTAACAGGGGTCCTGACTATGGGGGTGCCCTGGCTACAAGTGGGGCCCTGGCTACAAGGGGGTCTTGATACAGAAGGGGTCCTGGCTACAAGGGGGTCCCTGCTACAAGGGTCCCTGGCTACAAGGGGGGTCTCTGACTACAGGGGGTCCTTGGCTACAAAGGGGGCCCTGACTACAGGGGGGCCCTGGCTACAAGGGGGGGCCCTGACTAATAAGGTGAGGTCCTTAGGCTACAAGTTGGAGGGGCTCTGACTACAGGGGTGCACTGACTACGAGGGGTTTCCTGACTTCAGGGGGTCACCCTGGCTACCAAGGGGGACCATGACTTAACATGGGTTCCCCTGACAACAAGTGGGGGGCTCTGACTACAAGGGGTCCCTGGCTACAGGGGGTCCCAGACTACAAGGGTTCCCTGACTACATGGGGTCCCTGGCTACAAGGGGGGGCCCCTGACTACAAGGGGGGGCTCTGACTACAAGGGGGTCCCTGGCTACAGGGTGGTCCTGGCTACACGGGGGGTCACTGCTACAAGTGGTGGCCCATGCACAAGGGGTGGTGGCGTCTGACTACAAGTAGTGGGTCTCTGACTACAGGGGTCACCCTGGCTACAAGGGGGGTGGCCATGACTACAGGGGGTCCCGTACTGACAAGGGGGGCTCTGACTACAGGGTGTCTCTGGCTACAAAGAGGGGGGCTCTAGAATACGGGGTCCCTGACTACAGGGGTCCCCTGGCTACAAGTGGGGTCCCTGACTACATGGGGTCCCTGACTACAACGGGGGGCCCTGACTACAAGGGGGGCTCCATGACACAAGGGGTCCCTGGGCTACAAGGGTGGTCCTGTGGCTGACAAGGGGGTCCCTGGGCTACAGTAGGGGGGGCTCTTACTACAGTTGGGTCCCTGACTACAGGTGGTCACACTCTGGCACAAGGGGGAAGCCTGGCTACAAGGGGTTTCCCTGACTACAGGGTCCCTTCTACAAGGGTGGTCCTGGCAACAGGGGTTGTCTGGCTACAGAGGGGTCCTGGCAACAAGGGTGGGTCTGACTACAGGGGTCCTTGCTACAAGGAGGTCCCTCGACTACAGGAGGTCCCTGGCTACAAGGGGGCCCTGCTACAAAGGTGGGCCCGTGGGCTACAAGGGGGTCCCTGGCTACAAGGGGGGGATGTTTTTGAGCTCCTGACTACAGGGTGGGCCCCTGACTGCACGGGGGGTTTCCTGGCTAAAGGGTGGGATCACTGACAACAGGGGGTTCCCTGGCTACAAGGGGGTACCTGCTACAGGGTTGTGCCCTGCGTACAGGAGGTCCCTGGCATACAAAGGGGTCCCTGACTTACTAAGGGGGACTCTGACTACAAGGGGTCCCTTCAACAAGGTGGGGCCCCTGATACAGGGGTCCCTGGCTACAAGGGGGGCTCTGACTATCAGGGCTCCCTGGCTACATAGGTGGTCCTGACTAGACAGGGGACCCTGCTACAAGGGGTACCCCTGTGCTACAAGGGGGGGTCCCCTGGCTACTAGGTGGTCCCTGGGCTGCCTACAAGGGCCCTGGCTACCTAGCAGGGGGCCCCTGACTACAAGGGGGGTCCCTGCTACAAGGTGGGTCCCTGGCTACAAAGGGGGGTCCTGTTTACAAAGGGGGCCCTGACTGCAAAAGGGTGCCCTGACTAACCTACAACAGGGGTCCCTGACTACCTACAGGGCGCCTGGCTACAAGGAGGGGGCCCTGGCTACAAGGGGGGGGCCAGGCTACAAGGGGGGGCCCTTGGCTACAAAGAGGTGGCCCTGGCTACAAGGGGGCGCCTGACTACAAAAGGGGCACTGCTCCCTACAGGGGCCCCTGACTACCTATCAGGGGGCTCCTGACTACAATGGGACCCCTGTCTACAAGGGGGCCCCTGGCTACCTAAAAGGGGGCACTGCCGTACGCTAAAGATGGGCCATGGCTAACAAGGGGTGCCCCTGACTACAAGGGGGGCCCCTGGCTACCAATAAGGTGTCCTGGCTAAGAAGGAGGGCCCTACTACAAAAGGGGGGCCCTGAGTACCAAAGGGGGCCCCTGGCTACCTACATGGGCCCGGCTACCTACCAAGGGTCCTGACTACCAACAGGGGGCCCCTGCGTACCTAAAAGGGGTCCCTTGCTACTAGAGGTGGGTCCCTGGCTACCAAGGGGGTCCCTGGCTACAAAGGGGGGGCCCTGACTACAAAGAGGGCCCTGACTACCAGGGGGGCCCTGGCTACACGGGGGCCCTGGCTACCTACAGGGGGCCCTGGCTACAAAGGAGGCCCCTGACTACAAGGGGGGCCCTGGCTACCTAAAGTGGCCTTGGCTACCTAAAATGGGACTATGATTAAGGTGAATAGACTCCCGAAACGCTCAGCCCGTTGTCTTATGTTTGAGATTTAGTATGCCTATGGAGAACGCTCCCGCATTTTAATTGCTTTATCAATAAAGGAATTGAGTTTTATGCCATACTCATTTGGTGGTTATCGCTGCATCACACAGCTTTCACAAGGCTACCTAAAAGGGGGCCCTGGCTACAAGGGGGCCCTGACTACAAAGGGGGCCCTGACTACAAAGGGGGCCTCTGGCTACCTAAAGGGGGCCCTGACTACAAGGGGGGCCCTGACTACTTAAAGGGATGCCTTGACTACCTACAGGGGGGGGCCCTGACTACAAAGGGATGCCCTGGCTAACCTAAATACTAAAGGGGCCCTTGACCACCTACAGCAGTATCTAAGGAGGTGGGGTGCATGACTTCCTGCACACAACCTAAAGGAGGACCCCTAACTGCCGGCAAACTACCTAAGGAGGCCTTAACTAGCCTGTATAAGCTATTTCATTGGTGAAGTCCGCTAACTGCCTGTATAACTACCTAAAGTGGGTTCCCTAACTGCTTGCAGCCTATATTAAAGGGGACCCCAAAACGACCTACAGCATACCTAATGTAGAACCACCTACCCACGAGCTGGGGCCTTTGGCACTATTTTGCCTACCTACCTAGGGTCTTGACCATGGGTCGACTGGGGGTCTGGGCCCACGGGGGAGTTGTTTCATGGGGGCCCCCCCCTCCCGAAAATAAAAAATACCGCCTCTGGGACAAAAAATGCCCCATTTTACCACATAATACGTGTGGAAACAGAACTGTATTTTTGTAACAATAGCATGAGGGGTCACATATCTGTTCCAAAACATATGTCAGCCCCAAACTTTCTTTAGACACGGGGCTAAGTACCCCAATCCATATCCCCCTCCACCCACAACAAATCCCCCCCTTCCACCCCTAAAACCCCCCCCTCCACCCACATACAATTTCCTCCTCCACCCACATACAAAAACCCCTCCACCCCATACAATACCCCCCTTTCCCACCCACATAAAATATCCCCCTCCCCCCACAACACTACCCCCCTCCACCCACATACAATATCCCTCCCCCCACATCAATATCCCCCCACCCCCCACCCCCTTTAACCCCCTCCCCCCAAAAAAAAAAAAAACATACAATATCTCCCTCCACCCACATACAATAACCCCCCGCCCCCCAAACATACAAAATCCCCTCCACCCACAAACAAAAATCCCCTCCACCCACATAAAATATCCCCCTCCACCCCCCCTTTGGTCACACACCCACCCCCTTTCCAAAAAAAAACCCAACCAGCAAAAAAGGGAAAAAGGGGTGAAACTCCTATCACAGGGCAATCATGGACACAGTACCTGGCATTAAAACGGGAGCCGATATAACCTACAACCCCGGGCCATATAGAGCCCCCAAAAACCACTCGGGTTAAAACTACAACACCACCATAAAGAACCACATAGAGGCAGACACCACTAAAGGTATAACCTACAACCCCACCATAAATGATTAAAGGAAAAAAATGGGGGCCCCCGGCGCACTTGCATTTAAAATGAAAAAGCCTTTAATTTTGACTTAAAAAAATTTTCCCTTTAAATTTTTAAAAATTTTTGTAGGGGAAATAACCCTCACACATTAAAAATTTCAGAACAATAAAAAAAAAAAAAAAACCCCGACGCTTTTTCCTCCCGTAAACCGCATTTTTTTAAAGGGTA
>JAODAL010035526.1:0-42843 GCA_025379985.1 Phyllomedusa bahiana | reverse complement strand
GAGAGCAGAGGAGGGAGAGAGAGAGAGCAGTGATAGAAGCGCGCGAGAAGAGGAGAGAAGAGAGGACAGGAGAAGAGGAGAGAAGAGAGAGGAGAGATAAGAGAGAGAGAGAGAAGAGGGCGGAGTAGAAGAAGAAGATGGAGAGAAAGAGTAAGACGAAGAGAGATGATAGAAGAGATTCTGCAGAAGATAGATAGAGAGAGCGAAGGTGAAGAAGAGTAGAGAGAGAGAGCCTAGAGAGAGAAGCATGACAGAGAAGAGGAAGAAGATAGAGGAGAGAGAGAGAGAGAGAGAGAGAGGAGAGAAAGAGGAGAGAGTGGGAGAGTAGAAGAAGAAGAGAGGCGGAGGATACGATAGACGGAGGATAGCAGAGAGAGCGAGAGGAGAAGCGAAGATAGAGGAGAAGAGAGAAGATAGAGGAGAAGAGAAGAGTAAGACGAGAGATAGACAAGGCAAAGAAAGAGAGAGGAGTAGAAGAAGAGCGCAAGAAGAGAGAAGAGAGAAGAGAGAGATAGAGAGAGAAGAGAGAGAGATAGAGAGAAGAGAGGAGCGGAAGAGAGGAGCGCGAGAGAGAGAGAGGAGAGGAGAGAAGAGAGAGAGAGAGATAGCAGAGCGAGAGAGATGTAGAGATGAAGAGATATTAGAAGAGAAAGGTAGAGAGAGAGAGAGCGAGAGAGAGAAGATGAGGAGAGAGAGAAGAGAGAGAGAGAAGTGAAGAGAGAGAGAGAGGAGTGAAAGAGATAGAGCATCAGTAGGAGGAAGAGAGATTTGAAGACAGATCAGAGAAGGAAATAAGTGAAGACTAGAGAGAGACAGAGATGCGATAGGAGATTCGGAGAAGAGCAGAGAAGAGAGTAGAAGGAGAGTAGAGGAAGGAAGAGGTGGAAAAAAGGGGAGAGATGAGAGAGTGAGAGAGCGGGCAGGAGAGAGATACGAGATAGAAGAGATAGAATATAGAGAGAGAGAGAGGAAGAAGTGATGAGAAGAGAGGAGGAGACGATAGAGAAGCGAAAAATAGAGATGAGAGAGCGAGAGAGAAATAGAGAGAGAGAGAAGAGAAGAGATAGTTGAAGGAGAGAGACGAGTAGCAGAGAGAGATGAGGAGGCAAGGAAGAGAGAAGCAGGGAGAGAGCTAGAGAGACGAAGAGAGGAATGGATATGAGAGAGAGAGAGGAGAGACGCGAGAGAGCAGAGTGGAGAGTGAGTGAAGCGACGACGTAGAAGATAGACCAGAGAGAGGAGAGAGCGAGAAGAGAAGGCAGAGAGAGAGATAAGTAGGATCGAAGAGAGAGAAGAGGGGAGATAGCGAAGAAGCAGAGACAGGAAGTCGATAGATAGAGAGAGTAGGACGGGAGGCGAGAGAGAAGAGAGCAGCCAAGGAGAGAAGAAGAGTAAGGAGAGAGGAAGAGGTGAGAAGCGAGAGAGAGAAGGAGAGAGGAGAGAAGCGAGAGAAGAGAAGATAAGTAGAGAGAGAGAGAGCAGAGCGAGAGGCTGAAGGCAGAGAAGAGGGGAGGAGAGATGAAGGAAGAGAGAGAAGACCGAAAGAGGAGAGAGAGAGAGAAGGAGAAGCTAGAGAAGAGAAGAGAAGACTAGAGAGTGCTAGAGAGGAGAGAAGACTAGAGAGATAGAAGCGAGACGAAGAGGAGAGGAGAGAGGAGTAGAAGAGAGAAGAGAGAGAGAGATAGAAGAGAGAGAGAGAAGAGAGGAGAGATATTCGTGAGAGAAGAGAGGAGAGAGAGTGAAGGAGAGAAAGAGACGGAGAGAAGATAGAGAGAGACGGAAGAGAGCGAGCGAGTCAGGAAGAAGAAGAGCGAGAGGAGATGAAGAGAAGAGAGAAGAGAGAGATCTAGGAGAGAGAGAGAAGAGAGAAGGAGAAGAGAATAGAAAAGAGATGAGAAGAGAGAGAGAGAGAGAAGAGAGATCGAGAAGGGAGAGAGAGGGAAGAAAGAGAGAAGGAGATGAGAGAAGAGTTGAGAGAGAAGTAGAGAGAGAAGTAGAGCGAAGGAGATAGAGAGCCGAGAGAAGTAGAGATAGAGATTAGTGAGAAGAGAAGTGAGAGAGAGGAGGAAGAGAGAAGTCGAAGAATAGAGAGATAGAGAAGAGAGAGAAGAGAAGAGAGAGAGAGAGCGAGGAGGAGGGAGATAGAGAAGAGAGAGAGAAGATAGAAGAAGAGAGAGAAGATAGAAGGAAGAAGAGATAGCATAGAAGAGAATAGAGAGAGAGAGAAGAGAGAAGAAGAGAGAAAGATGAAGATAGAGTGAGGAGGAGTGAGAGAGATAGATAGAAGATAGAGAAGAAAGAGAGAGAGACGAGAAGGTGAGAGAGAAGAAGAGAGAGAGAATAAGAGAGAGAGAAGAGAGAATTGAGAAGAAGAAGAAGAGAGAGAAGAGATGAGAGGAGAGATAAAAGAGTGAGCGTAGAGGAGGAGAGAAGAAGAGGTAGAGATAGAGAGATACGATAGAAGACGAAGAGAGATCGTGAGAGAAGAGAGCTGTGACTAGTTAGAAGAGAGAGAGGAGGAAGAAGATGAGAGAGAAGAAGAGAAGAAGATGAAGAGGAGCGAGATAGAAGGAGAGAGAATGCAGCGAGAGAGAGATAGAGAGAAGAAAGAGAAGACAGACGAGAGAGAGAGAGGAAGAGACGCTTGATCAGAGAGGAGGAGAAGATGGAACGCGGAGAGGAGAGAGAGAGTGCAGGAGAGAGAGAGGAGAGATCGAGAGAGAGAAGAGAGGAGAGAGATAGTGATAGAGAGCGAGAGGAGAAGTGAAAGTAGGAGATGAGAAGAGCAACAGAGAAGAGAAGCGAGAGAGTCGAGAGAGAAGAGATAGAGAGATAGAGGAGAGAGAAGAAGAGATAGATTAGAAGAAGAGGAGAGGAGCAGTGAGAGAGGATAAGATGAAGATCGCGAGAGAAGAGAGGAGATGAGAGAGAGAGAGATGGAGAGAAGAGCGCAGAAGAGAGAGAGAAGAGTAGAGAGAGCGAAGAGAAGAGAGAAGAGAGAGAGAAGAGAGAGCGAATGAGGAGAGCGACGATAGAAAGAAGAAGAGTAGATAGATAAGAGAGAGATAGAGAGAGTGCGGGAGAGAGAGCAGAGGAGAGAGAGGGAAGAGAGAGAGAGAGAGAGAGAGAGAGAGCTAGAGAGAGGAGAGAATGAGAAGAGAGAGAGCGTGAGAGTAGAGAGTGAGTAGAGAGAAGAGAGGGAGAAGAGAGAAGAGATAGATAGATGAGACTAGTAGAGATAGAGATAAGAAGAAGAGAGAGAGAAGATGAGAGAAAGAGAAGAGGACGGATTGAGAGAAAGAGATAGATGAGAGAAGAGAGAGGCAGAGAGAGAAGCAAGCAGAGAGAGAGAGAAGATAGAAGAGTGAGAGAGCGACTGCGAGTGAATGAAGAGGAGTAGAGAGATGAGAGAAGCATGGAGAGAGAAGAAAGAAGAGGAAGAGAGAAAGAGAAGAGAGAAGAGAAGTAGACGATAGAGAGAGAGATAGAGAGAGAGATAGAGAAGTGACGGAGAGCGAGAGAGATAGAGGAGAAGAGAAGAGAGAAGAGAAAGATTGAGAGAGAAGCAGGATAGAGAAGAGAAGCGGCGAGAGAGGATAGATGATAGAGAAGCGAGAGAGAGGAGAGAGAGAGAGTTGAGAGAGAAAGAGAGATATTCAGAAGAGAGCTGAAGAGAGAGAGAGAGAAGAGAGGGATGATAGAGAGGAGATGAGAGAAGAGGAAATAGAGAGAGAGAGAGAGAGGAGAAGAGAGAGAGGAGAAAGAAAGAGAGGACAGAGAAGAAGAGATAGATAGAGAGCGAAGAAGATAGAGAGAGAGGAGAAGAAGCGACTAGGTGCGAGAGAAGAGAGAGAAGCGAAGAGAGAGAGATAGAAGAGTGAGATAGAGAGCAGAGAGAGATAGAAAGGTTTTTATAATTTTTTTATTTTTTTTAGAGGAGAGAGAAGAGATAAAGAGGAGAAGAGATAGAGAAGGGAGAACGAGATGAGTAGAGAGAGGAGGAAGATTTGAGAGAGGAGAGTGATAGAGAGTAGAGAAGAGATAGATGAAGAGAGAAGAAGAGAGTAAGAGAGAGGAGAGAGATAGATGGAGAGAGAGAGAGAGAGAGAGAGAGACGAGAGTTAGAGAGAGAGAGGAGAGAGATAGAGATAGAGAGAGGAGAGAGATAGAGAGAAGTGAGAGGAGAGGAGAAGAGAAGAGATGGAGTGAGAGAAGGAGATAGAGAGAGAGGATAAGAAGAGAGAGAGAAGAGATAGATGGAGTAGAGAGAGAAGATAGATTCGAGACGAGAGAGAGATGGTAGAAGTAGAGAGAAGAGAAGAGCATAGAAGAGAGAAGAAGAGAGAGATAGAAGAGAGAGAACGAGAGAGATAGATAGAAGAAGAGAGAGAGAGAGGCAGAGAAGAGAGTGAGAAGCGAGAGATAGTGCAGAGAAGAGAGAATATGAAGAGAGAGGAGATTAGAGACGAGTGAGAAGAGAGAGAGAGACGAGAGAGAAGAGGAATCGATAGAGAGCTAGAGAGAAGAGAAGACTAGAGCGAGGATAGAGAAGAGAGAAGAGATAGGAGAGATCGAGAAGAAGAGATAGGGAAGAGAGAGCATAAGAGAAGCGACGAGAGAGTAGGAACGAGAGAAGAGAGCAGGATGAGTGAAGAGAGACGAAGAGAGAAGAGAGAAGGAGAATGAGAGAGAGAGACGACGAGAGATGAGAGAAGCGGAGAGAAGAGAGAGTCGAGAGAGCGAGAGAGAGAGGATAGAGAGAAGAGCGAGGGACGAAGAGAGAGCGAGGAGAGAGGCGAAGACGAGTGAGAACGATGAGAGAAGAGGAGAGAAGAGGAAGAGGAGAGGGAGAGAGAGAAGAGGAGAGGGAGAGAGGAAGAGACGGAGGAAGAGATAGAGAGAGCAGAAGAGAGAGAGAAGGAGAGGAGAGGATGAGGAAGAAGAGATAGCCGTAGAGACGAGAAGAACGTGATAAGAGAGAAGAGGAAAGAAGTAGAAGAGGAGAGAAGAGAAGAGAGACGTGGAGAAGACGAAGACGAGAGAGAAGGAGGAAGAGAGAGAGATAGGAAGAGAGAGAGAGAAGCAGAGAAGAGAGAGAGAAGAGAGGGCTGAGATAGTAAGTGAGGAGAGTAGAGAGAGAGAGATGAGAGAGAGATAGCACTAGAGAGAGAAGCGAGATAGAGAAGCGAGAGAGAGAAGAGAGATAGAGAGACGAAGCGACGAAAGAGAGAGAGTAGGAGAGGAATAGAGAGAGTAGAAGATAGAGAGAGAGAAAGTGAGGACGGTGACGATACGCGAGCAGAGCAAGATGAAGAGATGAGAGTAGAGAAGAGTGAGAAGCGGAGGAGTGAGAAGCGAGAGGAGGAGAGAGAAGAAGCGGAAGAATAGAAGAATAGCGAGAGAAGAGTGTAGAGCGTAGCAGAGAGTGGAGGAAGGGAGAGAAGAGAGAGATAGAGAGACGGCAGAGAAGAGAGTAGATTAGTAGAAAGAAGGAGGAGAGAGATGAGATAAGACGAGAGGAGAGAGAGTGAGTGAGAGAGAAAGAGAAGCGAAGAGCAGTAAGAGAGCAGAGAGAAGGAGAGAGAGAGGAGAGAGAGCTGAGAAGAGACGAAGAGAGAAGAGAAGAGCAAGAGAGAGTGCGGAGATAGAGACAGCGAGAAGAGAGCGCGGGAGCAGAGAAGAAGAGAGAGGAGCTAGAGAAGAGGAGAGAGAACGAGTAGAGGCAGGCAGAGAAGGAGCAAGAGAGCGAAGATAGAGTGAGAAGCGAGCGAGAAGAGAGAGAGAGCGAGAGAGAGAAGCTAGAAGCGAGAGAGAGAAGATTGATAGCATAGAAGTAGAGAGAAGGAAGGGAGAGAATGAGAGAGAGAGAAAGAGACGAAGAGAATAGAGGACGAGCGAGAGTAGATTGAGTAGCAGCGCTGGAGATCGAGTCGCGAGAGAGAGAAGAGAAGAAGAGAGAGGAGAGAAGAGAGAGTGAGAGAGAGATAGGAGAGAGAGAGGAGAGAGAGCAAGAGAGAGAGGAGAGGAGAGACTAGTTGTAGAGAGAGAACGAGATGAGGAAGAAGAAGGGCGAAAGGCAGAGGAAGAGAGGCATAGAGAAGTAGAAGTAGACTGAAGTGATAGAGAGAGAGAGAGCGACGAGGAAGGAAGAGAGAGTGGAAGAGATAGCGAGAGAGAGAAGGAAGATAGAAGACTAGAGCGAGAAGATCGAGAGAGAGATCGAGAGCAGGGAGCGAGAGGATAGAGGAGAGAGCAGAGTGAGAGAGATTAGAGAGCGAAGAAGAGATCAGAGAGAGAGAAAGAGAGAGAACGAGGAAGAGGAGAGAAGAGAGAGAGAGATAGAGAGAGAGAGAGAGCGAAGCAGAGAAGAGAGAAGAGAGATAGAAGAGAGAGACGAGAGAGAGAAGCAAGAGAGAGTAGAGAGAGACAGACGAGAGACAGATGAGAGAGAGATATAGAGAGAAGAGAGGAGCGAGCAGCAAGGAGAGATAGAAGCAGGAGCTAGCAGAGCTAGCCAGAGAGAGTAGATAGGAGAGAGCAGAGAGAGAAGAAGAGAGCGAGAAGAGGATAGAGAGAGTAAGACGAAGAGAGAAGAGAGATAGGAGAAGAAAAGCAGAGAGCGGCGAAGAGAGAGTTAGAGATAGAGAAGAGAGAGAGAGCGAGAGTGAGCGAGGAGAAGAGAGAGAGAAGCGAGAGAGAAGAGAGAGCGAGAGGAGAGAGAGAACGAGTAGAGAGATAGATCGAGAGAGAGGAGGAAGGGAGACAGAGAGAAGAGAAGAAGAGAGAGAGAAGAAGAGAGAGAGAGAGAAGAGGAGGAGATATAGAGAGGGGGAGAAGAGAAGGAAGAGAAGCAGAGCGAGAGATAGGAAAGAGAGAGAAGATAGCAGAGCACGCACAGAGAGATTGAACGCAAAGGAGGGAAGCGCGAGTCGAGATTTACGAGTGAGAAGAGGATAGAGGAACGAGAAGTAGAGAGAGAGAGCAGATGAGAGATGAGAGAAGAGCCGCAGAAGAGAGAAGATGGAGAGATAGAAGATAGCGAGGAAAGATCGTGAGAGAAGAGAGAGGGGAAGAGAGAGAAGAGAAGAGTAGATACGAGAGAGAAGAGATGAGTTAGCAGATGATATAGAGAAGAAGAGGATAGAGGATTGGGAGGAGAGCGAAGAGAGCGAACGAGAGAGATAGAGAGAGAGAGGAGAGAGAGCGATAGATAGAGAAGACGAGATAGACGAAGAGAGGAAGCGAGAGAACAAGAGAGAGAGCGGCGCGGGGGAGCGAGGAGATCAGAGAGAGAGGAGAAGAAGACGAGAGCGTAGAGAGAGAAGAGAGACTGAAGATAGGAAAGGGACGATAGTAGAGAAGAGGATAGAGCAGAGGAAAGCGAGATAGGAGAGATCAGAGTATGATAAAGCGAGGAGAGCGAGGATAGTAGAGCTAGTGAAGAGCAGAAGAAGTGTCAGATGAGAGAAGAGCGAGACGTAAGAGCGAGAGAAGAGAAGAGAGAAGATAGAAGATAGATAGCGAGAGAGATAGCATCGAGAGGAGGAAGAAGTTAGAGAAGAAGATAGTAGGCGATAGAAGAGTAGAGAGAGGAGGAGAGAGAGAACAGAGAAGATAAGCGAGAAGAGTAGGGAGAGAGTAGAGAAGAGAAGATAAGTGAGAGGGGAGAGAGTGAGAAGAGAGCAGAGAGAGAGAGCGAGAGGAAGCGAGAGAAGAGTAGAGAGAAGAATAGAAGAGAGAAGATAAAGAAGAAGATAGATGAGAGAAGATGACGAAGATGAAGGAGAGGGTTAGACAGCGAGTCAGAGTAGAGAGAGAGAGAGATAGAGAGGAGAAGAAGAGAAGAGATCAGTTGAGAAGACAGAGAGAGAAGAGAGAAGGAAGAGATAGAGAAGAGAAAGAGGATCGAAGAAGCAGAAGACGAGAGAAGAAGGTAGAACGAGAGAAGCGCGAGAGAGTGAGAGAGAGAGAGAAGAGCTTGATAGAGAGCAGAGAGAAGAGAGATAGAGGAGAAGAAGAAGAAAAGAGAAGAGTGAAAGAAGATAGAGAGCAGAGAGATAGAGCTAGGAGAGTAGTAGATGAAGAGGGAGATGAGAGCAGAAGGCAGAGAGAGGCAGAGATAGAGAAGAGAGAGAGAGAGAGATAGATAGAGAGAGAGAAGTGATAAGAAGTGTAGAGCGAGGAGTAAGAGCAGATAGAGAAAGATGAAGAGAGAGAGAGAGATGACGAAAGAAGATAGGAGGAGAGATAGAGAAGTAGAGAGACGATAGAGGACGAGAGATAGAGCGAAGACAAGGTAAGAAGAGAGCGAGAGCACGAGGAGCGATTAGAGAGAGAACGGAAGACGGAAGAGAGAGATGAGAGAGACGAGAGAGAGACGAGAGAGAGAGAAGAAGAGAGAAGAAGAGAGAAGAAGAGAGAAGAAGAGGAGAGAGAAGAGACGAGAGCGAAGCGAAGGAAGAGAAGAGTTGAGAGATGAGAGAGAGAGAAGAAGGAGAGAGAGAGAGAGAGAAGAGAGATAGAGAGAGCATAGTAGAAGGGAGAGAAATGAAGAACGAGCAAGAAGCGAGAGAGTAGAGAGAGAAAAGAGAGGAGAGCCGAGAGAGAGACAGGAAGATAGAGGAGACTTGAGCGAGAGGATGAGAAGAAGAGAAGAGAGAGTGAGAGCGAGAAGAGCGAGGAGATAGAGGATACGGGAGCAGAGAGAGAGATACGGAGCAGAGAGAGAAGCGAGAGGAGAAGAAAAGAGAGGAAGAGAGGATTGAGACGGGAGGACGAGATAGAGAGAAGAGATCAGAGCTAGAGAGATAGAGCTGATAGCGAGACGAGGAGAGGAGAAGCGAGTAGAGAGATAGAGAGAAGATAGCCCGAGGAGAGGGAGAGCGTATCTAGAGAGATGGAGATAGAGAAGACAGGATGAGAGAGCGAGATTATGAGAGATAGAAGAGAGAGAGAGAAGGGGAGAGGGAGAGAAGAGAGCGAGGAGAAGAGAGAGCGCGAGATTAGAAGAAGAGGAAGATGAGACGAAGAAGAAGAAGGGCGAGGGGAGAGGAGGAGGAGACGATGAGAAAAGAGAATGGGGGACGAGAGGAGTGAGCAGAGCAGTAGAATAGTGAGGAGCGTGGAGAAGAGAGAGCGGATGGAGCGAGAAGCACGAAGCAGAGAGAGAAGCGGAAGAGAGAAGACGAGAGAGGAGCGAGAGAAGGAGAGAGATGAAGAGAAGCAGAGGAGAGAAGGAGAGAGAGAGGAGGAGAGAGAGAGAAGATGCGAGACAGGAGAAGATAGGAGAGGCAGAGACGATAGAGATAGGAGATTGAGAGGAGAAGCAGAGAGAGAGCGCGAAGAGAAGACAGGATAGAGATTAGAGAGGAAGGAGAGAGAGATAGCGTAGCAGAAGCGACTAGACGAGGATAGAAAGAGGGAGAGTGATTAGAGAAGAGAGAGGAGTCGCGAGAGGAGTGTGAGGAGGAGAGAGAGAGAGAGAGAGGAGGAGGCAAGCAGCAGAGATAGCGAGAGAAGGAGAGGAGAGAGATAGAGAAGAGAAGCTAGGAGATAGAGGAGAAGAGATCTAGAGAGAGAAGAGCGAAGAGATACGAGAACGCTAGACGAGATAAGTAGAGAGAGAGGAGTAAGAAGAAGGAGGATAGAGAGAGAGAGGAAAGGAGATTGGGATACAAGTGTAAAGAGATAGATAGAGAATAGAGAGGAAGAGGAGGGGAGGAGCTAGTAGCGACGAGAAGAGAGGGAGAAGAGAGAGGAGAGAGAGAGTCAGAGAGAGAGAGAAGGGAGAGAGATAGATAGAGAGGAGAGAAGAGAGAGAAGAGAAGTGAAGGATGGAGAAGAGAGAGAGAAGGAGAAGATGAGCAAGATAGAGCGACGATAGAGTAGAGAGAGAGAGATAGAGATTTAGAGAGAGGAGAGTAGAGAGAGAGAGAGAGGCAGAGAGAGAAGCAGAGAGAGAGAGAAGGGAGCGAGAGAGATTAGAGAAGTAGCTAAGAAGCTTAGAGAGCGGAGATTGCGAGAAGAGGAGAGACGAAGAGTGAAGCGCGAGAGAGAGAGAGAGAAGAGGAGATGGCGAGCGAAGAGAAGATAGAAGAAGGAGAGAGGGCAGTAGAGGAAGCTGAGAGAGGAGAAGCGCGAGAAGAGAGCGGAGAGATACGGGAAGAGAAGAGGAAAAAGAAGACTGCAGATGAAGGGCGCGAAGAACGCGAGAGTGAGAGACGCAGAGCCAGATAGAAAGAGAAGCAAGAGAGATGAGACGAAGAGAAGGAGATTAGGAAAGAAGGAGACGAGCGAGAGAGAGAGTAGAGTAGAGAAGGGAGGAGAGAGCAGAGAGAGCTAGCGCGGAGAGATAAGACGACGAGGAGAGAGAGAGAATGAGGAAGAGAGATAGAGTGAGAGAGAGCAGCGAGAGAGAAGGATGAGAGAGTAGAGACGATAGAGAAGAGAGACCGGAGAGAGAGAAGAAAGAGAGAGATGAGATCAGAGAGAGAAGAGAGAGATAGAGAAGAAGAAGATGAGAGAAGAGATAGAGAGTCGTAGAGAGAGAGAGAGAGAGAGAAGAGAGAAGAGAGGGAGAGAGATGATCCAGAGACGAAGAGAGATAGGAGACGAGGAGAGAAGAGAGAGAATAAGAGATAGAAGAATAGAAGCGAGACGATAGAGAGAGAGATAGAGGGCGATTAGAGAAACGAGAGAAGAAGAAGTGAGAGGAGATTGAGGAGAGTAGAGAAAAGATAGCGAGAGAGAAAGAGAGAGGGCAGAGAGTAGAAAGAGAGAGAGAGCGAGATGAAGAGAGGAGAGAGAGACGAGATAGGAGAAGTACGAGATAGGCGGAGAGCAGGAGATAGAGCAGAGACAGAAGATAGGATTAGAGAAAGGAAGATAGAGAGAGAGAAGGGGAGAAGGAGAGAGAGAGAAGGGAGAGAGAGAAGGGGAGAGGGAGAGAGAGATAGAAGACCGAGGAGCAGGAAATAAAGATGAGAGAGAGAGAGAGAAGAGAAGCGGAGAGAGATAGGAGAGGAGGATCTGGAGAGAAGAAGAAAGCGAGATAGAAATCGACGAGAGAGTAGGAAGAGAGAGCGTAGAGACGGAGAGAAGAAGGGAGATGGCGAAGAATAGATGATAAATAGAGAGCACGAGAATAGTAGAGGAGAAGCGAGAGTAGATAGAGAGAGAGCGGAGAAGATAGATGCGAGGAAGAGAGAGTAGAGAAAGAGAGAGGAGAGGAGGAAGTAGGAGAGAGATAGAGAGAGAAGAGGAAGAGAGAAGAGAGAAGAAGATAAAGGAGAGGGCCAGAAGGGAATAAGAAGAAGACGAGAAGAGAAGAGATAGCGAGATAGAGCGATAAAGTGAGAAAGATCGGAAGAGAGAGGAAAGAGAAGGAAGGAGGACGAGGAAGCGCAGAGATAGAAGCAGTAGAGAGAGACGAATTAAGAGGAGACGAGAGGAGAGAAGGAGTAGAGAGAGAAGGTGAGAAGAGAGGAGAGAGAGATAGAAGAAGAATAGAAGAGAGAAGAGAGAAGAGAGAGATGAGATGAAGAGATCGAAGAGAAGCGAGAAGAGAGAGAGAACGATAAGAGGGGGGAAGAGAGAGAAGAGAGAGAAGAGAGCGAGACACGATTAGAGACGTCAGAGAGAGAGAAGGAGAGAAGAGAGATGAAGAGAGAGAGATAGAAGGATAGGCGAAAGAGAGCTGAAAGCAAGAAGAGGGAGAGAGATAGAGAGAAGGCAGAGAGAGAAGCTTAGAAGAAGAGAGGAGTCAGAGAGAAGAGAGTCGTGGAGGGAGGAGAGAGGAGAGGATAGAAGAGAGTAGATAGATAGGGCAGACTATAGAGAGAGAGAGAGAGAAGAAGCAAGAGATAGAAGAGATAGAGAAGAGTGAAGAGAATGAGAGTAGATAGAGAGATAGATGGATAGAGAGAGAGAAGATCAGCAGCCGAGAAGGACGATAGGAGCAAGAGAGTCAGAGAGAAGAGTAGAGAGAGAGAGAAGTAGAGAGGAGAGGGAGAAGAGAAGAAGATTTAGAGAAAGGATAGAGAAGAGGCGAGCGCGATAGAGAAGAGAAGATGGGAGAGAGAGAAGCGAGAGAGGGGGAAGGAGAGAAGAGCAGATGAATACAAGTGGAGATAAGAGGGAGAGAGAGAAGAGAGCGATAGAGGAGAGAGAAAGAAGTGAGAGGGAGAGAAGATAAGAGAGAGCTTAGAAGCATGGAGAGACGAAGAAGAGGGAAGAGTAGAAGGAGATAGAAGCAGAGGATAGGAGATAGAGAAGAGGCGAAGAAGGAGAGATTAGGGAGAAGAGAGAGAGAGAGAAGGAGAGAGATAGGAGAGGAGAGAGAGATGAGAAAGAGCAGAGACAGAGTAGAAGAGAGTAGAACGAGCGATAGAAGCATGAGAGAAAGAGAGAAGAGAGGAGAGAAGGGAGAAGAGAGAGTAGAGAGAGGCTGAGAGAATTGAGAGAGAGGTAGAGAGAGCAGAGAGAGGAGAGAGAGAGGATAGATAGAGAGTAGACGAGACGAGAGAGAAGGAGAGAGATGAAGATATAAGGAGAGATAAGAGAGAGAGAGATGAAGATAGAGAAGGAGAGAGAGAGATAAGGAGAGAGAGAAGACGAGAAGCGGTGGAGAGATAGAGATTAGAAGGATAGAGAGAAGAGAGAGAAGAGGATAGGAGAAGAGAGGAGAGATAGAGAGGAAGAGAGAAGAAGAAGCGGATAGAGAGGAGAGAGAGAGAGAGAGAGAGAGAGAGCGAAGGAGAGAGAGATAGAGGAGACAGAGAGGGCGCGATAGAAGAGAGAGGAGAGAGAGAGAGAAGAGACGAGAGCAGAGAAGAGAGGGGTCGAGAAGATTGACGAGGAGGGAGAATAGACAGAGAAGATTCGTAGCAGATAGAAGAGAGTTAGAAGAGAAGAGACGAGAGATATTAGAGAGAGAGAGATCGGAGAGAGAGAGAAGACGAGAGTCAGAAGAGATTAGAGAATAGTAGCGAGAAGAGGAGAGAAGCAGAGATTAGAGAGAGAGAAGAGATAGAGAAGAGAGAGAGAGAGAGAGTGAGATATAAAGAGGAGATAGAGATAGGAGAGTTGCGAAGAGAGAAGACGATAGAGAAGGAGAGCTGAGGAAGTAGAGTGGAAAGAAGAAGATGATGAGAGAGAGATAGGATAGAGATTAGAGAAAGAAGGAAGCAGAAAGAGATAGAGGGAGAAGAGTGAAGAGAGGGAGGAGAGAGAAGAGAGGGAGAGAAGATAGGAGAGAGGGAGAAGATTCGAGATGAGAAGAAGATAGTTAGAAGAGAGAGAGAAGAGAAGGAGATAGAAGACTAGAGAGAGCGAGAAGATGAGAGAGCGAGCGAGAGAGAAGAGAAGGAGAGAAGATAGAGAGAAAAGATAGAGCCGAGAGAGCATGAGAGCTAGAAGGCGAGAGAGAGAGATAGAGAGAGTAGAGAAGAGAAGAGAAGAGAAGATAGAAGGGAAGTGTTAGAAGCGAGAAGAAGAGGAGAGGGGAGAGGAAGAGAAGGAGAGGTGATTGAGTAGATGAGAGAAGAGAGATGATAGAAGAAGAGAGAGAGAGAGACGATTAGATGAGGCAGAGAAGTAGCAGAAGAGTCGATAGAGAGAGAGAGGAGAGAGTAGTGAGATGAGAGAGAGCTGAAGAAGAAGAAAGAGAAGAGAAGAGAGAGGAGATAGAAGAGAGAGAGAGAGAGTCGAGAGAGAGAGAGGACGAGAGAGAGAGAGGACGAGAGAGAGAGAGAGAGAGAAGAGAGAGGTATAAGAGAGTAGCTAAAGAGAGAAGAGGAGAGAGAGATGACAGAGAGAGAGAGAGAGAGAGAGAGACGAGAAGAAGAGATCAGAGAGAGATGAAGAGAGAGCAGAGTGAGAGAGAGAGAGAAAGAGCGAGGAGATAGAGTAGAGCAGGGGAGAAGAGAGAGAGAGATGAGAAGAGAGGACGAGAGGGCGAGAGAGAGGAGGAAGCAGAGGGAAAGTAGAGAGAGAAGAGAGCTCGAAGAGTATAGGAGGAGAGAGGTGAGAAGAGAGAGAGACAGAAGGAGGAGAGATTCAGAGAGAGAGAGGAGAGAAGAGAGAGAGAGCAGGAGAGAAGAGAGAGAGAAGAGACCGATAGAGAGTAGAGAGAAGAGAGAGAGAGGAGAGAAGGAGAGAGAAGAGAAGATAGCGAGGAGAGATAAGAGAGAAGCAGACGGAGGAGAGAGATCAGAGAGGAGGAGAAGCGAGAAGAAGAGAAAGAGAGAGAGAAGAGAGAGTAGAGAGTAGAGCAGAGAGAGAGAGAGAACAGCGATTAGAGAGAGAGAGAGAGTGAAAGAGAAGAAAGATAAGAGAGAGCCGGAGAGAAGGAGATCGAAGAAGAGACTAGAGAGAGATAGAGAACGAGCGAGAGAGGGAGATGAGAGAGAGTGAGTAGAAGCAGAGAAGAGAGAGAGAAGAGAGGGAGCAGTAGAGAGGGAAGAGAAGAGAGAGGAGAGAGGAGAGTGAGAAGATTGCAGCGATAGAGAAGAAGACAGAGACGATAGATAGAGAGAAGATTAGGGAGAGAAGAAGATCAAGTGACGAGAGGATAGAGATGAGAGATATAGGAGATATAGAAGATAGAGAAGAGAGAGGAAGAGAAGAGAGACAGAGAGATAGAAGGAAGGAGAGAGGAGAAGGAGAGCCAAGAAGATCGAGAGAGACGCGAGAGTCGAAGAAGAAGGAGAGAGAGAGGAGAGAGTAGAGAGAGATAGGAGAGGAGTAGACGAGGGAGATCGAGAGAGCGAAGAGATAGAAGGAGAAGAGAGAGGAGAAGAGAGAGCAGAGATGAAAGCTAGAGACTCAGGAAGATTGAGAAGAGAGACGAGAAGACGATTCGATAGAGAGAGAGAGAGAGAGAGATAGCAGTTAGAAAGGAGACGCGAAGACTAAGAGTAAGACGAAGAGAGTAGGGAGAGATGCAGATAGGAGTGAGAGATAGAGAAGCGAAGCGTGAGAAGAGAGAAGCGAGAGAGAGAGAAGAGACAGAGAGGAGAGAAGAGAGAAGAGTAGGAAGAGAGCAGCGAGAGAAAGCGAGTGAAGAGAAGAGTGAGAGCAGTAGAGAGCGTAAGAGAGAGGAGAGAGGGTGTAGAGAGAGAAAGAGAAGATAGAGTGAGAAGAGAGATAGAGAGAAGAAGACGATCGAGGATAGAGAAGGAAGAGGACGAGAAAGAGCAGAGAGAAGTGAGAGAAGAAGCAAGAGAGAGAGAGAGAAGAGACGAGAGAGTGAGAGAGCGAGAGGAGCAGTAGAGAGAAAGATAGAGATAGAGGGGGAGGAAAAAAGAGAAGCGGAGGCGACGAAGAGAAAGAATAAGAGTAGAGAGACTCGGAGAGGAAGAAGAGAGAAGAAGAGAGAAGAAGCGAAGATAGAGAAGAGAGGAGAAGAGAAGAAGAGAAGAGAAGAGAGGAGAGATGGAGAGAATGGGAGAGAGCGAAGCGAGAGAGTTAGAGAGAGAAAGAGAAGGATGAAGAGGTGGAGAAGAGAGTGAGAAGAGACGAGAAGCGACAGTTAGCGGCGAAGAGAAGAGAGATAGAAGAACGGAGAGATAGGAAAGGAGAGCTAGCGAGAGAGTGATGAGGAGGTAAAGAGTGTGAGAGAGAGAGAGCTAGCGAGAGGATACGAGAGAAGAAGATAGAAGAGAAGGTGAGAGAGTAGAGCGAGAGTAGCGAGAGAGGAGGAGAAGAAGAGAGAGATAGACGAAGAGAGGAAGAGAGCCGAGAGAAGTTAGAAGAGAGATAGAGAGAAAGTGCAGAAGAGAGAGAAGAGAGCAAGAGAAGAGAGAAACGAGAGAGCAGATAAAGTAGAAGGCAGAGAGAGATAGAGATAGAGTACGAGACGAAGATCGAGAGAGAAGAGAGAGATAAGAGAGAGAGAGAAGAGAGAGAGAAGAGGAGAGAGAAGAGAGAGAGAGAGAAGAGAGGAGAGAAGAGAGAGAGAAGAGAGAAGAAGAGACGCGAGAGTAGAGATGAAGAGAGAAGAGAGAGACATGAGAGAGTGATGCAGAAGGAAGAAGATGACGAGAGAAGAGAGGAGAACGAAGAGCCGAGAGATAGCAGACAGATGAGGAAGAGAAGCAGAGCGAAGAGAGCGAAGGAAGAAGATAGAGATGAGAGAGAAGAGTAAGAATCAGGAGAGAGAGAGAGAGAGAGAGAGAAGAGGAGAGAGACGAAGAGAGAGAGAAGATAGAGAGAAGAGAAAGAGAGAGAGCTAGATAAGAGAGATTAGAGAGTAGAGAAGAGAGAGAGAGAGATAGAGAGAGAGAAAGAGAGAAGAGAGAGTAGATCAGAGTAGGAGGTAATGAAGAGAGTAGAGAGAAGAAGTAGAAAGCGAGGAGAGTAGAGCGAGAGAAGAGAGACAGAGAGAGTTGGAGCATGAGAAGAGAGCAGAGAGAGCGAGAAGATGAAGAGATGGAGATAGAGAGGAGTGAGGAAGAGGTAGAGGAAGAAGGATGATAGCAGAGACGAGAAGCGGAGAGAGAGGAGGAGGAGGAGAAGAGGAAGAGGAGATAGAGAGAGCGAGAGAGAGAAGAAGCAGAGAGGAGAAGAAGAGAGTGAAGGAGAGAGGAGATAGGTGAGTAGTCTAGAGGAGAGGAGAGTTAGAGAAGAGAGAGAGAGAGAGAGCGAAGAGAGAGATTAGAGAAGAGAGAGGAGAGTAGGTGAGAGAGAAGATAGAAGAGAGGAGAAGAGCGAGAGTAGAAGAGTGAGTAGAGAAGAGAGAGGAGGAAGCGAGAGAGAGAGGAAGAGAGATAGAGAGCGAGAGGTAAGAAGGATAGATAGAGAGAGAGAGAAGAGAGAAGAGAGAGAGAGAAGCAGAGAGAGCGGGAGACGATGAAGAGGAGAATGAAGGGCAGAAGAGAGACAAGAAGAGCGTGAGAGAAGAAGAGCGAGAAAGATAGGATCAGAAGAGAGAGAGAGAGAAGAGCGAGAGAGGAGAGAGAAGAGAGAGATAGAGCGAGGGGAACAGGATTTTAGAGAGAGATAGAAGCGAGAGATGAGAAGAGTAGAGTAGAAGATAAGAGAGAGAGAAGAAGAAGAGAAGAGGAGAGAGAGAGAGAGAGAGAAAGGACGGGAGAGAGAGACAAGAGAAGAGAGAGGAGACGAAGAAGCGAAGATAGACAGATAGATGGAAGAGAGCGAAGAGAGGAGAGATAGAAGAGAGAGAGAGAAGAGAGTGAGAAGCAGACGAAAGAAGAGGATAGCGAAGAGGCGAGATAGAGAGAGAGAGACTAGAATGCGAGAGATATCAGAGAAGGTAGAGGACAGAAGAAGAGAGAGCTGCACAGAGAGAGATAGAGAAGTAAGGACGAGTAGAAGAACAGAGAAGATAGAGAGAGAAGAGAAGAGAGAGGGAGAAGAGAGATAGAGCAAGATGAGAAAGGAGGAGAGAGAGAGCGAAGAAGAGAGAGAGAGAGAGAGGAGAGGTAGAGAGAAGTGAGGAGAGAGATAAGAAGAGAGAGGGAGGAAGAAGAGGGAAAGAAGGAGAGAAGAGAGAAGAAGAAGGGAGAGAAGATAGAAAGAGAATCGGAAGAGAGCAGAGAGAGCGAAGGAAGAGAGAGAGAAGAGATAGAGAGGGAGAGAGAGAAGAAAGAGGGAAGAGTAGAAGCAAGGATAGAGAGAGAGAGAGAGACGGCGGCGAAGGAGGAGAGAGAGAGAGGACGAAGAGGGAAGAGAAGAGAGAGATTTGAGATAGAGAGGAGACGAGGAGAGCAGAGAGGAGAAGAGGAGAGAAGAAGAGGAGACGGAGAGAGAGAAGAGAGAGAAGAGAGAGAGGATAGAGAGAGAGATAGAGAGGAACGAAAGGAGAGATAGAGAGAGGAGGATAAGAAGATAGAAGAGAGAGAGAGAGAGATTAGAGAGAGGATAGGAGGCGATAGGGAGAGGAGAGAGATGTAGAAGAGAAGAAGAGTAGAGAGGAGAGAGAAGAGACGAAGAGAGCAGAAAAGAGAGAGAGAGAGCAGAGATAGACGAGAGAGAGAAGAGAGATAGAAGAAGAGAGAGAAGATTGAAGAGAGAGGGAGCAGATAGACGAGATAGGATCAAGAGAGATAGAGAGAGTGAGAGAGACTGAGAAGATGAGGAGGAGGAAGAAGAAGTAGAGGGAGCGCAGGGGAGAGAAGAAGAACGATTGAGCAAGCAGAGTGAGAAGTGAGAGAGCGAGAGAGATTGAGAGATGAGAAGAGAAGAGAGAAGAGAGAGAGCAGAAGAGAGCAGAAGAGTAGATAGAGAAGAAGATAGATAGAAGAGATGATACGAGGGAAGAGAGAAGGAGGAGTGCCGAAGAGAGAGGAGGGAAGAGAGAGAGAAGTTCGACGAGGAGAGAGAAGAGAGGAGGATAGTACGATGAGGGAGAAGAGTAAGATAGAGATAGAGAGAGAAGAGAAGAAGCTAGAGAAGAAGAGTAGAGAAGAAAGATTAGTGAACGAGAGAAGAGAGAAGAGAGTAGTACGCGAGAGAGACGAAGAGAAGAGGCGATTAGAGAAGAAGAGGGAGAGAGTGTGAAAGAGAGGAGTTAGAGAGAGTAGAGAGAGAAGGAGGAAGATATAGAACGGAGAGATAGAGATATAGATTGACAGAGACGAGAGAAGAGAGTGAGACAGAAGATAGAGGAAGAGAGAAGAAGGCGAGAGGACGAGAAGAGAAGAGGAGTTGAGAGAGAGATAGATAGAGAGAGACTAAGCGAAGAAGAGAGAGAGAGAAGAAGAGAAAGAATTTTTTAGAGAGGAGAGTAGCAGGTCGATGATAGAAGAGTGAGAGAAGAGAAGTAGAGGAGGAGGAGAGAGAGAAGAAGAAGAGAGAAGGAAGAGAGAGAGATCGAGTAGAGAGTGTGATATAGAGAGGAGAGAGAGAGAGAGGAAAGAGATAGATAGAGAGATAGAGAGAGGGTAGACAGAAGAGGAGCGGAGAGAAGAGAGATAGGAAGAGAGATAGAAGAGAGAAGAAGAAGCGAGGCTTGGAGAGAGATAGAAGTTAAGAGATAGAGATAGAAGAGATAGAGAGCGAGAGAGCGTAGAGATAGAGAGAGAGAGAGTAGAGGGGATAGAGAGAGATAGAGAAGAGAGGAGAGGAGGTGAGGAGCGAAGGCAGATGAGGAGAATGAGAGAGATTGAAGAGGAGAAGAAGGCAGAGGAAGATAGAGGAGCTAGGAAGATAGAAGAGAAGAAGAGAGAGAGAAGAGGAGATGAGATGTAGAGAGAGAAGAGCGAGAAGCAGAAGAAGAGAGAGAAAGAGAGATGCGAGAGAGAAGAGAAGAGAAGAAGAGAGACAGAAGAGAGAGAGAGAGAGAGAGAGATGAAGAGAGTAGGAGAAGAGAAGAAGAGAGGGAAGAGGAGAAGAGAGGAGGAAGAGAAGAAGAGAAGCGAGTAGGAAGTAGATAGTAGAACTGAAGAGAGAGACGAGAGAAGAGAGAGTCGAGAAGAAGACGAGAGCGAGAGAGAGGAGAAGCGAGAGAAGTGAGAAGAGAGCTAGAGAGAGAAGCGACGATGATAGAGTAGAAGAGTAGAGATAGAAGTGAGAGAGAGAGAGGGAGAGATAGATAGAGAGAGAGAGAGAGAGAGAGGTAGAGAGGAAGAGTAAGAGATAGCAGAGAGAGAGAGATAGATAGAGAGAGCGCGAGAGAGAGAATAGTGTAGGAGAGAGAGCGAGATAAGAGACGAGAAGAGAGAGAGAATAGAAGAGAGAGCGAAGGATAGAAGCGAGCGAGAGGAGAAGTAGGAGACGAGAGAGAAGAAGATAGAGAAGAGAAGAGAGCGATAGAAGAAGAATGATATAAGAGATAGAGTGAAGATAGAAGAGGAGAGCGAGAGAGAGAGAGAGAGAGAGAGATAGATAGAGAGAGATAGAGAGAGAGAGAGAGAGAGAGAGCGAGTAGAGACTAGAGAATGAGAGAAGAGGATGAGAAGAGAGAGAAGGAGAGAGTAACGAAGAGGAGACGGACGAGAGAGGGAAGAGAGATGGGAAAGAGTAGTAGGAAGAGAGAGAGAGAAGAAGAAGGAGAGGGATAGAGATGAAGCGAGAAGACAGAGAGAAGAGCAGAGGAAGGAAGAAGAGAGGAAGAAGATAGAGAGAGAGTAGGAGACGTGAGAGTGAGACGTTAGAAGGAGAGAGAGAAGAAGAGGCGAAGAGAGAAGGGAGTGAGAGCGATAGAGAACGAGAGAGAGCAGGAGAGGGAGGAAAGAGAAGAGGAGAGAGCTAGAAAGCAGAGAGAGAGAGAAGAGAGATCGAGAGTAGAGAGAGAGAAGAAAGAGAGATGTGAGAGAGAGAGAGAGAGCGAGAGAGATAAGAAGAGAGAGGCGAGGAGTGAGAAGGAGAGAGAAGATAGAAAGAGAGAGAAGTGTGAGACGGACGAGAGTGGGAGAGAGAGAGAGAGAAGAGGAAAGAGCAGAAGAGGAGAGAGAGAGAGATAGACGTAGAGATAGAAGAGACAGAGAGAGAGAGGAGATAGAAGAGAGAGATAGCAGAAGAATAGCGAGAGAGACAAGAGCGATTAGATAGGAGATAGCAAGAAGATAGCGAGAGAGAAAGAGAGAGGCGAGAGAGGATTAGAGATAGAGAAGAGAGAAGAAAAGAAGAGAGAGAGAGTTTAGAAGAGAGAGAGAGAAGAGAAGGAGATGAAGGAGAGGAAGATAGAAGGAGAAGAACAAGAGGAAAGAGGAAGATAGAAGGAGAAGAAGGAGAGGAAAGAGGGGAAAGAGGAAGATAGAAGGAGAGGAAAGAGGGGAAAGAAGGGAAAGAGGAAGATAGAAGGAGAGAAACGAGAGGAATGAGGGGAAGAGGAAGATAGAAGGAAAAGAACTAGAGGAAAGAGGAAGATAGAAGGAGAAGAACAAGAGGAAAGAGGGGAAGAGGAAGATAGAAGGAGAAGAACTAGAGGAAAGAGGAAGATAGAAGGAGAAGAAAGAGGGGAAAGAGGAAGATAGAAGGAGAAGAAAGAGAGGAAAGAGGGGAAAGAGGAAGATAGAAGGAGAGGAAAGAGGGGAAAAAGGGAAAGAGGAAGATAGAAGGAGAGAAACGAGAGGAATTTGGGGAAGAGGAAGATAGAAGGAGAAGAACAAGAGGAAAGAGGTCTACAGAAGGAGAGGAACGAGAGGAAAGAGGGGAAAGAGGAAGACAGAAGGAGAAGAACAAGAGGAAAGAGGGGAAAGCGGAAGATAGAAGGAGAAGAACAAGAGGAAAGAAGGGAAAGAGGAGAATAGATGGAGAGGAACGAGAGTAAAGAGGGGAAGAGGAAGATAGAAGGAGAAGAACAAGAGGAAAGAGGGGAAAGAGGAAGATAGAAGGAGAGGAACGAGAGGAAAGAGGAGAAGAGGAAGATAGAAGGAGAGGAACGAGGGGAAAGAGGAAGATAGAAGGAGAGAAACGAGAGGAAAAAGGGGAAAGAGGAGTATAGAAGGAGAGGAACGAGAGGAAAGAGGGGAAGAGGAAGATAGAAGGAGAAGAACTAGAGGAAAGAGGGGGAAAGAGGGAAGAATAGAAGGAGAAGAAAAGGAGGGGAAAGAAGGGGATAAAGAGGAGGATAGAAGGAGAAGAACAAGAGGGAAAGAGGGGAAAGAGGAGGACAGTAGGAAAAGAACTAGAGGAAAAGAGGAGAAAGGGGAAGATAGAAGGAGAAGAACAAGAGGAAAGGGGAAAGAGGAGGGATGAATGGAAAAAGAACTAGAAGGAAAAAAGGGGGAAAGAGGAAGATAGAACCAAAGGAACGAGAGGAAAGAGGAGAAGAGAAAGATAGAAGGAGAGGAACGAGGGGAAAGAGGAAGATAGAAGGAGATGAACAAGAGGAAAGTGGGAAAAAAGAAGTTACGAAGGAGTGGAAGGGTACGGGGGTAAAGAGGAAGTTAGAAGGAGATAGAATCTAGAGGAAAAGAGGAGGAAAGAGGATGTTAGTTTGGAGTTGTACATGAGGTGGAATTGTGGCGGATAGGGAGTTGTATTTTTTGATTGGGAGAGGAACGTGGGGTATGTGGAGAAGTGTTGTTGAAGCGTGTGAAACGAGGGGAATGAGGAGGAAGAGATTGATATAGTTGGTGGGAACGAGGGGAAAGTGGAAGTGAGAAGGAAGTGTGTAAAGGGAAAGAGGGAAGATAGTCGGAGAGGTGTCGTGAGGTTAAGGTGGGAAAGAGGAAGATAGAAGGAGAGGAGTTGAGGGGTTACTAAGGTAGTGTGTAGGGTGAGGTGGTGAATGAGGGGTTTGTGGTTTATTGATGGTGTGGTTGGTAAGAGGGGCAAAGTGGATGATAGTTGCTATGAAGTACAAGAGGTTTGAGAGGGCGTAGTGGAAGATAGTAGGTAAAAGTACAAGAGGTACGTGGGTTTGTTTGTAGCTGTGGTAGGAGTGGATTGTGAGTTGATGTGGTTCGTTTGGATGAGGTAGTGTGATGGCGTGGTTGGTGTGGGATGACTTGAAAGGTGAGGTATGAGTGGTATGTGGTTGTAGTAGGAGAGTAACGAGAGGGTAATATGGGGAATGAGGAAAGTGGTGTAGGGAGTTGTTAGTGGGGATAAGTGGTTGTTAGTTGGTGCGTGTTTTGAGGTGGTATGAGGGGTTGTGGTTGTTAGTAAGGTGTTGTATCAATGTCCGGTATAGTTGGGGGTTGTAGGTGTGGTTCGTTATGATATAAGGGGTTGTGGGGGAATGTGGAAGAAAGTCAGGTGAGTACTTGTGGTTTGTGCGGGGTTAGAGGTTGTTGTAGGTGTGGTTATTGTGGAGTTTTTGTTTGGTTAGTGGTGATGAGTTGGTGAGGTAAGTGTGGTTTGTGGTTGTGTGTGGATGTGGTTGGTGGGGTCCGTGTGGTTTGTTGGGTTTGTGGTAGAGTGTTGGTGTTGTACTTGTGGTTTTGTTGGGTTTGTGGTAGTTAGTTGGTTTGGTTATGTGGTTGTTGTGATGGAGTATGTATTCGTGTGGTTAGTCGGTTTTGGGGGTTGTGTGTTGGTGTGGTGACGTGGGGGGGTTTGTGGTTGTGTTTGGAGTGGTTTGTGGGGTTATGTGGTAGTGTGTTGGTGTGTTTGTGGTTGAGTGTTGTGAGAGCGCGGGGCCGACAGCCGCAGGGGGGGGGGTGTGGTGTGCGGAGTGCGGCCAGCTGGGCAAGAGCAGGCGTGAGGGACGAGGGGACACGCAGGGACGAGCCGGAGTGCGGACGGGGGCCAAGATGAAGCGAAGGAGTGGAGGCAAGTCTAGGGGCGGGTAGGGAAGTTAGTGGGGAGACAGGAGTGAGGTAGCAGGACGCGAAGGAGTGAGGCACAGACGGGCCAAGCAGGGGAAGGGGGGGAGGAGCCGGAGTGCGGACGACGGGAACGGCAGGCGCCGAGGCCCAGACGGAACAGAAGGGAGTGAGGCACCAGACGGGCAGGAGAGGGCAAGAGAAGGCGTGGAGAAGAGGGGCACACGGAGGGACGAGGGGGAAGAGAAGGAGTGAGCAGAGGGACCAGAGGGAAGAGGGGGAGGAGACGCGGGCGGAAGAGGGCAAAGTAGGAGGGCGGGAAGAGAGGAGGGCCACCCGAGTGCCGCGGGGGAGGACAGCACGGAGTTAGGCAGAGGAAAAGATGGTAGAGATGGGAGGAGCAGGAGTGAGGACTGCACGGGAAAAGAGGGAGGATAAGGAGTGCGGACGAGGGAACAGGGGGAAGGGGAGGGGGGCGGGGACGCGCAAGGAGTGAGAAGCGGGACGGAGATGGAAGAGCAGGCGTGGGACGCGACGGATGAGAAGGAGTGAGTAGAGGACCGATGCAGGGCAGAGGAGGCGTGAAGGAAGCGCGGAGGCGGCGTGCTGCACGCGGGCAGAGGGGGAGGGGAAGGAGTGAGGAATCGGGAAAAGAGCGACGAGGGGGAGGCGGAGGCGTGGAGGAAGAGGGAAAAGCGGGCGAGACGGAGGGAGGAAGAGGGCCCGAGGGAAGAGAGGCGTTGAGGAAGGGGAAAAGAGGGGAGAGAAGGATTGAGGAAGAGGGAACGAGGGGAAGAGAGGGACGAGCGGAGTGCTAGGAAGATGGGACGGGAGACGGGAAGGGAGTGAGGAAGAGGGCCAGAGGGCACGAGAAGGAGTGCGGAAGAGGCGAAGACGGGCCCACGAGGGGGAGAGATGGCGTGCAGGAAGCTGAGAAGAAGGGCACCACGAGGGCAGCGCCGGCGTGAGGCCGAGGGACACGAGGGAAGATGGGGGAGGGAGAAGGACGTGAACTGAAGAGGGCGAAGAGTGGCAGCAGTGGGCGGAGAGGAGTGAGTGAAGCGGGAAGAGGGAAGAGCCGGAGTGAGGCAGGGGGGAACGAGGGAAGCGGGGGATGCGACGGAGTGCGGGAAGCGGGGAACAGAGGGGAAGAGAAGCGAGTGAGGAAGGGAGAAGAGGGAGAGAGGGAATGAGGCGGAGTGAGGCAGATGTGACAACCGAGGGAAGAGTGGGCGGGGACGGAGTGAAGAAGACTGGCAAGGGACCGCGGGGGAGGAGCAGGGTGAGGCAGGGAGACGAGGGCGCGTGGGCGGGTAGGCGGGATGAAGAGGGCCAAGAGGGACGAGGGGAGGCGAACGGAGTGCAAGACCGCACTGGACGAGGGCCGCTCTGGGGAGGCGCACGGCGTGCGGAAGAGGGACACAGGGGGCAGAGTGGGAGGAGAAGGCACTTGCGGACGAGGGACCTAGTAGGGAAGCAGTTGGGAGGCGAAGGCGTGTCGAAAGCGGGACAACACGGGGGAAGAGCAGGGGAGAGAGGGTGAGGCAGAGGGAAACAGAGGGAAGCGAAGGGAAGTTGCGGCAGAGGAGAAGATGGGAAGAGAGGGAAGCGCCGTAGTGTTTGGGAGCGAGGGCCCGGAGGGGCACCGAGGGGGAGGAGAAGGCGTGCGGCAGCTGAACCGGGGACAGAGCGGGACGCAGCATGCGTGGCGAAGGGGCAAGGCGGCGCGGGGGAGGAGAAGGAGTGAGGAAGAGGGAACGAGGGCCGACGGGGGACTCGGCAGATGGCGGACGACGGGCAAAGCTGGGCAGCGCACACTGGCGCGCAAGGCGGGCGAACGGGGGCCGAGGGGGACAGGAGAAGGAGTGGGGGGAGGGAAGAAGTTTGGGGGGTATTGGGGGAGTGTAAGAGGACTGGGGAGGGAGGGGAGGGTAGCGGGGGAGTCGGGAGGTGAGGAAGGAGGAACGTTGGACGAGCAGGGGAGCGAACGGCGTGACGGGAACGGGGAGGGAAGGGGGAAAAGAGGAAGAGAAGGAGTGTGGGAAGTTGGAAACGAGGGACAGCAGTGCGGGTAGCGAAGGAGTGAGGCAGTGCACGGGCCACGAGGGCGGAGAGGGAAGTTTGAGTGCAGAGGGAACAGGTGGTGAGGAGAAGGAGTGAGGCAGAGGCAAGGGGCCGAGGGGGCGGCAGAGGGTGCGGAGAGGCAGCGTGGGAAGAGAAGGAGTGAGGAAGATGGCACATATATATGGAAGAGAGGCGGAGAGAAGGAGTGAGCGATATAGGGACAATGAGGGAACAGCGGGAGAGAAGGGAGTGAGGCAGAGGGGACAGAGGGCAGAGCGGGCGGCGACGGCGTGCGGCACAGGGATCCCGAGGGCAGGAGAAGAGTGAGAGAGAAGGATGAGAAGGAGTGCGGACGAGCGGAACGGTGCAGGGCCGCGGGGCGTGAGGAAGCGGGCAGCGATGGACGAGAAGGCGTGAGGAGCGCAGGCGAGACGGCGTGAGCCGGCGGGAAGTGAGGGACGCGGCGCGTGCGGGCGACGGAAGCGGGAGGAGTGAGTCAGAGGGAACCGAGGGCCGAGGGGGCGGGGACGACGTGAGGAACGCACAGGGAAACGCGCGAAGCGGGGGGTTGACGGAGTGCGGCAGCGGTAAAGGGGGAAGATGGGGCGGCGGAGGACGTGAGGAACTCGGGACACGAGTGACGCGCCGGAGATGCAGGCGACGGGCACCGAGTGCACGCGACACCGGCGTGAGGAAGGGGGCCACACGGGCCGCACGCAGGAGTGCAGGCCGCGGGGGGGACACCCCCGGGCTCACCAACCTGAGGGGACCAACATCCTCTCGTTCCTCTCCTTCTATCTTCCTCTTTCCCTTTCTCCTTTCCTTCTATCTTCCTCTTTCCCCTCGTTCCTCTCCTTCTATCTTCCTCTTCTCCTCTTTCCCCTCGTTTCTCTCCTTCTATCTTCCTCTTCTCCTCTTTCCCCTCGTTCCTCTCCTTCTATCTTCCTCTTTCCCCTCTTTCCTCTTGTTCTTCTCCTTCTATCTTCCTCTTTCCCCTCTTTCCTCTTGTTCTTCTCCTTCTATCTTCCTCTTTCCCCTCTTTCCTCTAGTTCTTTTCCTTCTATCCTCCTCTTTCCCCTTTCCTCTTGTTCTTCTCCTTCTATCTTCCCCTTTCTCCTCTTTCCTCTAGTTCTTTTCCTTCTGTCCTCCTCTTTCCCCTCTTTCCTCTTGTTCTTCTCCTTCTATCCTCCTCTTTCCCCTCTTTCCTCATTTTCTTCTCCTTCTATCTTCCTCTTTCCCCTATTTCCTCTAGTTCTTCTCCTTCTATCTTCCCCTTTCTCCTCTTTCCTCTAGTTCTTCTCCTTCTATCTTCCTCTTTCCCCTCTTTCCTCTAGTTCTTCTCCTTCTGTCCTCCTCTTTCCCCTCTTTCCTCTCGTTTCTCTCCTTCTATCTTCCTCGTTCCCCTCCTTCTATCTTCCTCTACTCCTCTTTCCTCTCGTTCCTCTCCTTCTATCTTCCTCTTTCCCCTCTTTCCTCTTGTTCTTCTCCTTCTATCTTCCTCTTTCCCCTCTTTCCTCTTGTTCTCCTTCTATCCTCCTCTTTCCTCTCATTCCTCTCCTTCTATCTTCCGCTCCTTCATCTCCTTCTATCTTCCTCTTTCCCCTCGATCCTCTCCTTCTATCTTCCTCTTTCCGTCTTTTCCTATCGTTTCTCTCCTTCTATCTTCCTCTTTCCTCTCCTTCTATCTTCCTCTTTCCCTCTTTCCTCTTGTTCTTCTCCTTCTATCTTCCTCTTTCCCCTCTTTCCTCTCGTCCCCTCCTTCCTCTCCTTCTATCTTCCTCTTTCCTCTCGTTCCTCTCCTTCTATCTTCCTCGTTCCCCTCATTCCTCTCCTTCTAGCTTCCTCTTCCCTCTCGTTCCTCTCCTTCTATTCTCCTCTTTCCCTTCTTTCCTCTTGTTCTTCTCCTTCTATCTTCCGCTTTCCCCTCTTTCCTCTTGTTCTTCTCCTTCTGTCTTCCTCTTTCCCCTTGTTCTTCTCCTTCTATCTTCCTCTTTCCCCTCTTTCCTCTCGTTCCTCTCCTTCTATCCTCCTCTTTCCTCTTGTTCTTCTCCTTCTATCTTCCTCTTCCCCTCTTTCCTCTTGTTCTTCTCCTTCTATCTTCCTCTTTCCCCTCTTTCCTCTTGTTCTTCTCCTTCTATCTTCCTCTTTCCTCTTCCTCTTGTTCTTATTCCTATATCTTCCTCTTTCTCTAGTTCTTCTCCTTTCTCTTCTCTTCCCTCTTTCTCTTGTTCTTTCCTCTATCTTCCTCTTTCCTCTCTTTCTTCTCCTTCTATCTTCCTCTTTCCCCTCTTTCTTCTCCTTCTATCTTCCTCTTTCCCCTTTTTCCTCTCGTTTCTCTCCTTCTATCTTCCTCTTTCCTCTCATTCCTCTCCTTCTATCTTCCTCTCCTTCATCTCCTTCTATCTTCCTCTTTCCTATCGTTCCTCTGCTTCTATCTTCCTCTCCTTCCTCTGCTTCTATCTTCCTCTTTCCCCTCGTTCCTCTTGTTCTTTTCCTTCTATCTTCCTCTTTCCCCTCTCTCTATCTTCCTCTTGTTCCTCTCCTTCTATCTTCCTCTTCTCCTCTTTCCCCTCGTTTCTCTCCTTCTATCTTCCTCTTTCCCCTCTTTCCTCTCTTTCTTCTCCTGCTATCTTCCACTTTCCCCTCGTTCTTCTCCTTCTATCTTCCTCTTCTCCTCTTTCCTCTTGTTCTTCTCCTTCTATCTTCCTCTTTCCTCTTTCCTCTCCTTCTATCTTCCTCTTTCCTCTTGTTCATCTCCTTCTATACTCCTCATTCCTCTTTTTCTTCTCCTTCTATCTTCCCCTTTCTCCTCTTTCCTCTAGTTTTCTCTTCATATCTCCTCTTTCCCCTATTATAAAACTTCTTGTTCTTCTCCTTCTATCTTCCTCTTTCCCCTCTTTCCTCTTGTTCTTCTCCTTCTATCTTCCTCTTTCCCCTCTTTCCTCTTGTTCTCCTTCTATCCTCCTCTTTCCTCTCATTCCTCTCCTTCTATCTTCCGCTCCTTCATCTCCTTCTATCTTCCTCTTTCCTCTCGTTCCTCTCCTTCTATCTTCCTCTCCTTCCTCTCCTTCTATCTTCCTCTTTCCCCTCTTTCCTCTCCTTCTAGCTTCCTCTTTCCTCTCCTTCTATCTTCCTCTTTCCCCTCTTTCCTCTCCTTCTATCTTCCTCTTTCCGTCTTTTCCTATTGTTTCTCTCCTTCTATCTTCCTCTTTCCTCTCCTTCTATCTTCCTCTTTCCCTCTTTTCCTCTTGTTCTTCTCCTTCTATCTTCCTCTTTCCCTTCTTTCCTCTCGTCCCCTCCTTCCTCTCCTTCTATCTTCCTCTTTCCTCTCGTTCCTCTCCTTCTATCTTCCTCGTTCCCCTCGTTCCTCTCCTTCTAGCTTCCTCTTCTCCTCTTTCCTCTCGTTCCTCTCCTTCTATTCTCCTCTTTCCCCTCTTTCCTCTTGTTCTTCTCCTTCTATCTTCCTCTTTCCCCTCTTTCCTCTTGTTCTTCTCCTTCTATCTTCCTCTTTCCCCTCTTTCCTCTTGTTCTTCTCCTTCTATCTTCCTCTTCCCCTCTTTCCTCTTGTTCTTCTCCTTCTATCTTTCTCTTTCCCCTCTTTCCTCTTGTTCTTCTTCTTCTATCTTCCTCTTTCCCCTCTTTCCTCTCGTTCCTCTCCTTCTGTCCCCCTCTTTCCTCTTGTTCTTCTCCTTCTATCTTCCTCTTTCCTCTAGTTCTTCTCCTTCTATCTTCCTCTTCTCCTCTTTCCCCTCGTTCCTCTCCTTCTATCTTCCTCTTTCCCCTCTTTCCTCTTGTTCTTCTCCTTCTATCTTCCTCTTCTCCTCTTTCCCCTCGTTCCTCTCCTTCTATCTTCCTCTTTCCCCTCTTTCCTCTAGTTCTTCTCCTTCTATCTTCCTCTTTCCCCTCTTTCCTCTCCTTCTATCTTCCTCTTTCCCCTCTTTCCTCTTGTTCTTCTCCTTCTATCTTCCTCTTTCCCCTCTTTCCTCTCCTTCTATCTTCCTCTTTCCTCTTGTTCTTCTCCTTCTATCTTCCTCTTTCCCCTCTTTCCTCTTGTTCTTCTCCTTCTATCTTCCTCTTTCCCCTCTTTCCTCTTGTTCTTCTCCTTCTATCTTCCTCTTTCCCTCTTTTCCTCTTGTTCTTCTCCTTCTATCTTCCTCTTTCCCCTCTTTCCTCTACTTCTATCTTCCTCTTTCCCCTCTTTCCTCTTGTTCTTCTCCTTCTATCCTCTTTCCTCTCATTCCTCTCCTTCTATCTTCCGCTCCTTCATCTCCTTCTATCTTCCTCTTTCCTCTCGTTCCTCTCCTTCTATCTTCCTCTTTCCGTCTTTTCCTATCGTTTCTCTCCTTCTATCTTCCTCTTTCCTCTCCTTCTATCTTCCTCTTTCCCCTCTTTCCTCTCCTTCTATCTTCCTCTTTCCTCTCCTTCTATCTTCCTCTTTCCCCTCGATCCTCTCCTTCTATCTTCCTCTTTCCGTCTTTTCCTATCGTTTCTCTCCTTCTATCTTCCTCTTTCCTCTCCTTCTATCTTCCTCTTTCCCTCTTTTCCTCTTGTTCTTCTCCTTCTATCGTCCTGTTTCCCGTCTTTCGGCTCGTCCCCTCCTTCCTCTCCTTCTATCTTCCTCGTTCCCCTCGTTCCTCTCCTTCTAGCTTCCTCTTCTCCTCTTTCCTCTCGTTCCTCTCCTTCTATTCTCCTCTTTTCCTTCTTTCCTCTTGATCTTCTCCTTTATCTTTCCGCTTTCCCTCATTCTTTGTTCTCTCTCTTTGTCATTCCTCTTTCCCCTCTTTCCTCTTGTTCTTCTCCTTCTATCTTCCTCTTTCCCTCTTTTCCTCTTGTTCTTCTCCTTCTATCTTCCCACCTTTCCCTCTTTCTCTGTTTGTCTTCTTCTATCTTCCTCTTTCCCCTCTTTCCTCTCGTTCCTCTCCTTCTGTCCCCCTCTTTCCTCTTGTTCTTCTCCTTCTATCTTCCTCTTTCCTCTAGTTCTTCTCCTTCTATCTTCCTCTTCCCCTCTTTCCTCTTGTTCTTCTCCTTCTATCTTCCTCTTTCCTCTAGTTCTTTTCCTTCTATCTTCCTCTTCCCCTCATTCCTCTCGTTTCTCTCCTTCTATCTTCCTCTTTCCCCTCTTTCCTCTCTTTCTTCTCCTTCTATCTTCCTCTTTCCCCTCTTTCCTCTCTTTTTTCCTTTATCTTCCTTTTCCCTCTTTTTCACTTCTATCTTCTCTTTCCCTTTTCCTCTCGTTTCTCTCCACTATCATCCCACTTCCTTCATTCCTCTCCTTCTATCTTTTTTTCCTCTCTTCATCCTTCTATCTTCTCTTTTCCTATCGTTCCTCACCATCTCAACCTACTCAATCAAACTACTCTAAAATAACATATCATTCCCTCTAACTCTCCCTCTATCTTCCTCTTCTCCTCATTCCCTTTTTTTTCCTTCTATCATCCTCTACTCCTCTTTCCCCTCGTTCCTCTCCTTACTACTCTTTCCCCTCATTCCTCTTGAACTTCTCCTTCAATTTTCTTTCTCCTATTCCTACTAGTTTCCTCTCCTTCTATCTTCCTCTTTCCCCTCTTTCCTCTCCTTCTATCTTCCTTGTTCCCCTCTTTCCTCTCCTTCTATCTTCCTCTTTCCCTCTTTTCCTCTTGTTCTTCTCCTTCTATCTTCCTCTTTCCCCTCGTTCCTCTCCTTCTATCTTCCTCTTTCCCCTCGTTCCTCTCCTTCTATCTTCCTCTTCTCCTCTTTCCCCTCGTTTCTCTCCTTCTATCTTCCTCTTCTCCTCTTTCCTCTTGTTCATATCCTTCTATCGTCCTCTTTCCCCTCTGTCCTCTTGTTTCATCTCCTTCTAACATCTTTTCTCTCTTTCCTAAGTTCTTCTCCTTCTATCTTCCTCTTTCCCCTCTTTCCTCTCCTTCTATCTTCCTTTTTCCCCTCTTTCCTCTTGTTCATCTCCTTCTATCTTCCTCTTTCCTCTCGTTCCTCTCCTTCTATCTTCCTCTTCTCCTCTTTCCTCTCGTTCCTCTCCTTCTATCTTCCTCTTCTCCTCTTTCCTCTCGTTCCTCTCCTTCTATCTTCCTCTTTCCCCTCTTTCCTCTTGTTCTTCTCCTTCTATCTTCCTCTTCCCCTCTTTACTCTCGTTCCTCTCCTTCTATCCTCCTCTTTCCCCTTTCCTCTTGTTCTTCTCCTTCTATCTTCCCCTTTCTCCTCTTTCCTCTAGTTCTTCTCCTTCTATCCTCCTCTTTCCCCTCTTTCCTCTTGTTCTTCTCCTTCTATCCTCCTCTTTCCCCTCTTTCCTCTTTTTCTTCTCCTTCTATCTTCCTCTTTCCCCTCTTTCCTCTAGTTCTTCTCCTTCTATCTTCCTCTTTCCCCTCTTTCCTCTTGTTCTTCTCCTTCTATCTTCCTCTTTCCCCTCTTTCCTCTAGTTCTTCTCCTTCTATCTTCCTCTTTCCCCTCTTTCCTCTCGTTTCTCTCCTTCTATCTTCCTCGTTCCCCTCTTTCCTCTTGTTCTCCTTCTATCCTCCTCTTTCCTCTCATTCCTCTCCTTTATCTTCTGTCTCCTTCATCTCCTCTATCTTCCTCTTTCCTCTCGTTCCTCTCCTTCTATCTTCCTCTCCTTCCTCTCCTTCTATCTTCCTCTTTCCCCTCTTTCCTCTCCTTCTATCTTCCTCTTTCCCCTCGATCCTCTCCTTCTATCTTCCTCTTTCCGTCTTTTCCTATCGTTTCTCTCCTTCTATCTTCCTCTTTCCTCTCCTTCTATCTTCCTCTTTCCCTCTTTTCCTCTTGTTCTTCTCCTTCTATCTTCCTCTTTCCCTTCTTTCCTCTCGTCCCCTCCTTCCTCTCCTTCTATCTTCCTCTTTCCTCTCGTTCCTCTCCTTCTATCTTACTCGTTCCCCTCGTTCCTCTCCTTCTATCTTCCTCTTTCCTCTCCTTCTATCTTCCTCTTTCCCTTCTTTCCTCTTGTTCTTCTCCTTCTATCTTCCGCTTTCCCCTCTTTCCTCTTGTTCTTCTCCTTCTATCTTCCTCTTTCCCCTCTTTCCTCTCGTTCTTCTCCTTCTATCTTCCTCTTATCCTCTTAGCCCTCGTTCCTCTCCTTCTATCCTCCTCTTTCCTCTTGTTTCTTCTCCTATCTTCCTCTTCACTCTTTCCTCTTGTTCATTCTCTTCTATCTTCTGTTCCATCTTTCCTCTTGTTCTTCTCCTTCTATCTTCCTCTTTCCCCTCTTTCCTCTTGTTCTTCTCCTTCTATCTTCCTCTTTCCTCTAGTTCTTCTCCTTCTATCTTCCTCTTCCCCTCTTTCCTCTCGTTTCTCTCCTTCTATCTTCCTCTTTCCCTTCTTTCCCCTCTTTCCTCTCCTTCTATCTTCCTCTTTCCCCTCTTTCCTCTCTTTCTTCTCCTTCTATCTTCCTCTTTCCCCTCTTTCTTCTCCTTCTATCTTCCTCTTTCCCCTTTTTCCTCTCGTTTCTCTCCTTCTATCTTCCTCTTTCCTATCGCTCCTCTGCTTTTATCTTCCTCTCCTTCCTCTGCTTCTATCTTCCTCTTTCCCTCTTTTCCTCTTGTTCTTCTCCTTCTATCTTACTCTTTCCCTTTCTCCTCTCGTTCTATCTTCCTCTTTACCCTCGTTACTCTCCTTCTATCTTCCTCTTCTCCTCTTTCCCCTCGTTCCTCTCCTTCTATCTTCCTCTTTCCCCTCTTTCCTCTTGTTCTTCTCCTTCTATCTTCCTCTTCCCCTCTTTACTCTCGTTTCTCTCCTTCTATCTTCCTCTTTCCCCTCTTTCCTCTTGTTCTTCTCCTTCTATCTTCCTCTTTCCCCTCGTTCCTCTCCTTCTATCTTCCTCTTCTCCTCCTTCCTCTCGTTCCTCTCCTTCTATCTTCCGGTTTCCACGAGGTCTTATCCTTCTATATTCCTCTGTCTCCTCTTTCCTCTACTTCTTCTCCTTCTATCCTCCTTCTTTCCTCTTTCCTCTTGTTCTTCTCCTTCTATCTTCCTCTTTCTCCTCTTTCCTCTTTTTCTTCTCCTTCTATCCTCCTCTTTCCCCTCTTTCCTCTTTTTCTTCTCCTTCTATCTTCCTCTTTCCCCTCTTTCCTCTCCTTCTATCTTCCTCTTTCCCCTCTTTCCTCTCCTTCTATCTTCCTCTTTCCCCTCTTTCCTCTCCTTCTATCTTTCTCTTTTTCCTCTTTCCTCTCCTTCTATCTTCCTCTTTCCCCTCTTTCCTCTCCTTCTATCTTCCTCTTTCCCCTCTTTCCTCTCCTTCTATCTTCCTCTTTCCCCTCTTTCCTCTCCTTCTATCTTCCTCTTTCCCCTCTTTCCTCTCCTTCTATCTTCCTCTTTCAACTCTTTCCTAACCTTCTATCTCCTCTTTTTTCCTCTTTCCTCTCCTTTATTCTTCCTCTTTTCCCCTCTTCCTCTCCTTCTATCTTCCTCTTTCCCCTCTTTTCTCTCCTTCTATCTTCCTCTTTCCCCTCGTTCCTCTCCTTCTATCTTCCTCTTCTCCTCTTTCCTCTTGTTCTTCTCCTTCTATCTTCCTCTTTCCTCTTTTTCCTCTCCTTCCTCTCCTTCTATCTTCCTCTTTCCCCTCTTTCCTCTCCTTCTAGCTTCCTCTTTCCTCTCCTTCTATCTTCCTCTTTCCCCTCTTTCCTCTCCTTCTATCTTCCTCTTTCCCCTCGATCCTCTCCTTCTATCTTCCTCTTTCCCCATTTTCCTCTCGTTCCTCTCCTTCTATCTTCCTCTTTCCCCTCTTTCCTCTTGTTCTTCTCCTTCTATCTTCCTCTTTCCCCTCTTTCCTCTTGTTCTTCTCCTTCTATCTTCCTCTTTCCCCTCTTTCCTCTTGTTCTTCTCCTTCTATCTTCCTCTTTCCCCTCTTTCCTCTTGTTCTTCTCCTTCTATCTTCCTCTTTCCCCTCTTTCCTCTCCTTCTATCTTCCTCTTTCCCCTCTTTCCTCTCCTTCTATCTTCCTCTTTCCTCTCCTTCTATCTTCCTCTTTCCCCTCTTTCCTCTCCTTCTTTCTTCCTCTTTCCCCTCTTTCCTCTCCTTCTATCTTCCTCTTTCCCTCTTTCCTCTATCTTCCTCTTTCCCCTCTTTCTTCTCCTTCTAATCTTACTCTTTCCCTCTTTCTCTCCTTCTCTCTTCCTCTTTTTCCTCTTTCCTCTCCTACTATCTTCCTCTTCCCTCTTTCTCTCCTTCTATCTTCCTCTTTCCCCTCTTTCCTCTCCTTCTATCTTCCTCTTTCCCCTCTTTCCTCTCCTTCTATCTTCCTCTTTCCCCTCGTTCCTCTCCTTCTATCTTCCTCTTCTCCTCTTTCCTCTCGTTCCTCTCCTTCTATCTTCCTCTTTCCCCTCTTTCCTCTTGTTCTTCTCCTTCTATCTTCCTCTTTCCCCTCTTTCCTTAATTTTCTTCTCCCTTCTACTTCCTCTTTCCCCTCTTTCCTCTCGTTTCTCTCCTTCTATCTTCCTCTTTCCCCTCTTTCCTCTAGTTCCTCTCCTTCTATCTTCCTCTTTCCCCTCTTTCCTCTAGTTATTCTCCTTCTATCCTCCTCTTTCCCCTCTTTCTTTTTCTTCTCCTTCTATCTTCCTCTTTCCCCTCTTTCCTCTAGTTCTTCTCCTTCTATCCTCCTCTTTCCCCTTTTTCCTCTCGTTTCTCTCCTTCTATCTTCCTCATTCCCCTCGTTCCCCTCCTTCTATCTTCCTCTTCACCTCTTTCCTCTTGTTCTTCTCCTTCTAGCTTCCTCTTCTCCTCTTTCCTCTTGTTCTTCACCTTCTATCCTCCTCTTTCCTCTCCTTCCTCTCCTTCTATCTTCCTCTCCTTCATCTCCTTCTATCTTCCTCTTTCCCCTCTTTCCTCTCCTTCTGTCTTCCTCTTTTTACTCTTTCCAATCCTTCTGTCATCCTGTTTCCCTCTTTCATCTCTTTATCTTCCTCTTTCCTCTTGTTCCTCTCCTTCTATCTTCCTCTTTCCCCTCTTTCCTCTCCTTCTATCTTCCTCTTTCCCCTCTTTCCTCTTGTTCCTCTCCTTCTATCTTCCTCTTTCCTCTCCTTCTATCTTCCTCTTTCCTCTCCTTCTATCAACCTCTTTCCCCTCTTTCCTCTCCTTCTATCTTCCTGTTTCCCCTCTTTCCTCTCCTTCTATCTTCCTTGTTCCCCTCATTCCCCTCTTTCCTCTCATCCCTCTCTTTCTCTCTTCTCATCTTCCTCTCCTCTTCTTCTCTCCATCTCTCTCTTCTTCTCTCCATCTCTCTCTTCTTCTCTCCATCTCTCTCTTCTTCTCTCCATCTCTCTCTTCTTCTCTCTTTCTCTCTCTTTTCTCATCTTCCTCTCCTCTTCTTCTCTCCATCTCTCTCTTCTTCTCTCTTTCACTCTCTTTTCTCAACTTCCTCTCCTCTTTTCTCTCTTTCTCTCTCTTCTTCTCTCTTTCTCTCTCTTTTCTCATCTTCCTCTCCTCTTTCCTCTTCTCTTTCTCTCTCTTCTTCTCTCTTTCTCTCTCTTTTCTCATCTTCCTCTTCTCTTCTTCTCTCCATCTCTCTCTTCTTCTCTCCATCTCTCTCTTCTTCTCTCTTTCTCTCTCTCTTCTCATCTTCCTCTTCTCTTCTTCTCTCCATCTCTCCATCTCTCTCTTCTTCTCTCCATCTCTCTCTTCTTCTCTCCATCTCTCTCTTCTTCTCTCCATCTCTCTCTTCTTCTCTCTTTCACTCTCTTTTCTCATCTTTTCCTTCTCCTCTTTCTTTCTCCATCTCTTCTTCTTCTCTCTTCTTCTCTTTTCTCATCTTCCTCTCCTCTTCTTCTCTCCATCTCTCTCTTCTTCTCTCTTTCATCTTTTTTTCCTCATTTTCTCTCCTTTTCTCTCTCCATCTCTTTTCTCATCTTCCTTCTCTTCTTCGCATCTCTTTTCTTCTCTCTTTCTCTTCTTTTTCATCTTCCTCTTTCTTCTTCTCTCCATCTCTCTCTTCTTCTCTCCATCTCTCTCTTCTTCTCTCCATCTCTCTCTTCTTCTCTCCATCTCTCTCTTCTTCTCTCTTTCTCTCTCTTTTCTCATCTTCCTCTCCTCTTCTTCTCTCCATCTCTCTCTTCTTCTCTCCATCTCTCTCTTCTTCTCTCTTTCTCTCTCTTTTCTCATCTTCCTCTCCTCTTCTTCTCTCCATCTCTCTCTTCTTCTCTCCATCTCTCTCTTCTTCTCTCTTTCTCTCTCTTTTCTAAACTTACTCTCCTCTTATTATCTCCATCTCTCTCTTCCAGGCGGCTCGGCCAGCACTGACCAGTAATTGGCGGTGGGGATTGCCTGGGCTCGGGAGCTCCGTTGCTGCAGTAAGTGCTGATTTGCAGGGTGACTGCTTCCTTTTTCGGGAGCTAATCCCACTGTAAGTAATTAGTTCTCTATTACAGGCCTGTGCTGCTTAATGGGCCGCTGCGCGCTGCAGGGAACGGGTTGGGGAAACAATGGGAAAAGGGTTCCCCGGGGTCTCATCCAGGTGGGGAGGGCGAAGGGCAAGGGATCCGGTGACACCGAGCGATCGATCAGCGGGATAGGAATGGGGGGGACGATCAAAACCGATGGGTACGACGGGGGGGGGGGGAGCAATCTGATGGGTATGATGGGGGGTACGATCAACCCATGGATACGACCGGAGGGGGAGCAATCTGATGGATACGACTGGAGGGGGGACGATCAACCTGATGGATACGACTGGAGGGGGGACGATCAACCTGATGGATACGACTGGAGGGTGGACGATCAACCTGATGGATACGACCGGAGGGGGACTCAACCTAAGGATTGACTGGAGGGGGGACGATAAACCAAAGGATACGACCTGGGGGGAGCAATCTGAGAACACCGAAGGGGGGGGGTGATAAATCGAGGATACGACCGGGGGGGTGGGGATCAATCTGATGGATACACGGAGTGGGGGAACAAATCTGATGGATACGACCTGAGGGGGGGATCAATCTGATGGATACGGCCAGGGTGGGGGGAGGGGATCAATCTGATGGATACAAACGGGGGTGGGGGGCGATCAATCTGATGGATACGACCTGAGGGGGGGGGAGAAAATCGATGGAAACAAAGGGGGTTGGGGGGCGATAAATTTTTTTTGGGATATGCCGGGGGGGGATCAATCTATAACGACCTGGGGGGGGGACAATCGAGGGATAAAACCCGGGGGGGGGGGGGACAACATGGATACGCCCGGGGGGGGATCAACTGATGGATACGGCCGGGGTGGGGGAGGGATAAATCTGTGGATACAAACGGGGGGGGGGGCGATAAATCTGAGGGATACCCCGGGGGGGGAGCAATCGAGGGTTTACGGCCGGGGGGGGATCAATCTGATGGATACGATCGGGGGGGATCAATCTGATGGATCCGGGCCGGGTAGGGGGGGGATAAATCGGTTGTACACCGGGGGGGGGGGGATCAATCTGATTGATACACCGGAGGGGGGGGATCAATCTGATGACACGACAGGGGGGGATAATCGATGGATAAAACCCGGGAGGGGGATCAACAATGGATACGCCCGGGGGGGGGGGGGGGAATAAATCTGATGGATACAACCCGGGGGAGGGGGGGGGGGGGAATCAATCGATGGATACACCGGGGGGATAAATCTGATGGATACAACGGGGGTGGGGGGATCAATCTGATGGATACAACCGGGGGGGGGGGAATCAATCTGATGGATACGACCTGTGGGCGGGGGGATCAATGTAATGGATACGACCGGGGGGGGGGGCGGGATGAATCTGATGATTACGATCAGGGGGGGGGGGGTTAGATCAATCTGATGGATATGACCGGGGCGGGGGATCAATCTGATGGATACGACCTGAGGGGGGTGGGGGCTGAGCCTTGACTATGGTCTCTGTGTAAATATTTGGGTGGAGAGGGGGTAAGTGCGCCTGTTGCAGCATCCAGGGTCCGGGCCTGAACACTGCCGCTCTTGATCTCTGTGTTAAGTGGAATATATTTTCGGGGCAGGATTCCTCGTCCCCAGGTGCATCGCTTTCTGCGGCGGCCATCGAACCCGGCCATGGTGCAGTGATGTCACCGCCGAACCAGACTGTAAAGTGACGGAGCCTCCAGCACCTGCCGAAATATAGACCGGAGCCCCCAGTATCTACAGGAATATAGACCGGAGCCTCCAGCACCTGCCGAAATATAGACCGGAGCCCCCAGTATCTACAGGAATATAGACCGGAGCCTCCAGTATCTGCAGGAATATAGACCGGAGCCTCCAGTATCTGCAGGAATTAGAACCGGAGCCTCCGCATCTACAGGAATATAGGGGCCGGAGCCTCCAGCACCTGCCGAAATATAGACCGGAGCCTCCAGTATCTGCAGGAATATAGACCGGAGCCTCCAGTATCTGCAGGAATATAGACCGGAGCCTCCAGTATCTGCAGGAATATAGACCGGAGCCTCCAGTATCTACAGGAATATAGACCGGAGCCTCCAGTATCTGCCGGAATATAGACCGGAGCCTCCAGTATCTGCAGGAATATAGACCGGAGCCTCCAGTATCTGCAGGAATATAGACCGGAGCCTCAGTATCTTGCAGGAATTATAGACCGGAGCCTCCGGTATCTGCAGGAATATAGACCGGAGCCCAGTAGCTGCAGGTAATATAGACCGGAGCCTCCAGTATCTACAGGAATATAGACCGGAGCCCCCAGTATCCTGCCGGAATATAGACCAGAGCCTCCAGTATCTGCCGGAATATAGACCGGAGCCTCCAGTATCTGCAGGAATATAGACCGGAACCCCCAGTATCTGCCGAATATAGACCGGACCCTCCAGTATCTACAGGAATATAGAACCGGAGCCTCCAGTATCTCCCGGGAATACAGCCCGGAGCCTCCATTTATCTGCAGGAAATAGCCCGGGAGCCCCCAGTATCTGCCGAATATAGACCGGAGCCTCCAGTTTACAGGAATATAGACCGGAGCCTCCAGTATCTGCCGGAATACAGGACGGACCCTCCAGTATCCACGGAATATAGACCGAGCTCCAGTATCTGCCGGAATATAGACCGGAACCTCCAGTATCTGCAGGAATATAGACCGGAGCCTCCAGTATCTGCCGGAATACAGACCGGACCCTCCAGTATCCACATGAATACAGACCGGAGCCTCCAGTATTTACCTGAATATAGACCTATCTGCAGGAATATAGACCGGAGCCTCCAGTATCTACAGGAATATAGACCGGAGCCTCCAGTATCTACAGGAATATAGACCGGAGCCTCCAGTATCTGCAGGAATATAGACCGGAGCCCCCAGTATCTACAGGAATATAGACCGGATCCCCCAGTATCCACAGGAATATAGACCGGAGCCTCCAGTATCTGCCGGAATATAGACCGGAGCCCCCAGTATCTGCCGGAATATAGACCGGAGCCTCCAGTATCTACAGGAATATAGACCGGAGCCTCCAGTATCTACAGGAATATAGACCGGAGCCCCCAGTATCTGCAGGAATATAGACCGGAGCCTCCAGTATCTACAGGAATATAGACCGGAGCCTCCAGTATCTGCCGGAATATAGACCGGAGCCTCCAGTATCTGCAGGAATATAGACCGGAGCCTCCAGTATCTGCAGGAATATAGACCGGAGCCTCCAGTATCTGCCGGAATATAGACCGGAGCCTCCAGTATTTGCCAGAATATAGACCGGAGCCTCCAGTATCTACAGGAAATTGCCCCGGAGCCGCCCGTATCTGCCGGAATATAGACCGGAGCCCATATCCACAGGAATAAGACCGGAGCCTCCAGGATCGCCCGGAATATAGACCGGAGCGTCCAGTATCTACAGAAATATAGACCAGAGCCTCCAGTATCTGTAGGAATATAGACCGGAGCCTCCAGTATCTACAGGAATATAGACCGGAGCCTCCAGTATCTGCCGGAATATAGACCGGAGCCTCCAGTATCTGCAGGAATATAGACCGGAGCCTCCAGTATCTACAGGAATATAGACCGGAGCCTCCAGTATCTACAGGAATATAGACTGGAGCCTCCAGTATCTGCCGGAACATAGACTGGAGCCCTCAGTATCTGCCGGAATATAGACCGGAGCCTCCAGCATCTACAGGAATATAGACCGGAGCCTCCAATATCCACAGGAATATAGACCGGAGCCTCCAGTATCTGCAGGAATATAGACCGGAGCCTCCAATATCCACAGGAATATAGACCGGAGCCTCCAGTATCTACAGGAATATAGACCGGAGCCTCCAATATCCTCAGGAATATAGACCGGAGCCTCAAGTATCTACAGGATATAGACCGGAGCCCCCAGTACCTACAGGAATATAGACCGGAGCCCCCAGTATCTGCCGGAATATAGACCGGAGCCTCCAGGATCTGCCGAAAGATAGACCGGAGCCTCCAGTATCTGCCGAAATATAGACCGGAGCCTCCAGTATCTGCCGAAATATAGACCGGAGCCTCCAGTATCTACAGGAATATAGACCGGAGCCTCCAGCATCTGCCGGAATATAGACCGGAGCCCCAAGTATCTACAGGAATATAGACCGGAGCCTCCAGTATCTACAGGAATATAGACAGGACCCTCCAATATAAAAAGGAATATAGACAGGAGCCTCAAGTATCTACAGGGAATAAGACCGGAGCCTCCAGTATCTACAGGAATATAGACCGGAGCCTCCAGTATCTACAGGAATATAGACCCAAATCTACAGGAATATAGACCGGAGCCCCCCGTATCTACAGGAATATAGACTGGAGCCTCCAGTATCTGCAGGAATATAGACCGGGCCTCCAGTATCTGCCGGAATATAACCGGAGCCTCCAGAAATTCCCGGAATATGGGAACGGAGCCCCCAGTATCTACAGGAATATAGACCGGAGCCTCCAGTATCTACAGGAATATAGACCGGAGCCTCCAGTATCTGCCGGAATATAGACCGGAGCCTCCAGTATCTAAAGGAATATAGACCGGAGCCTCCAGTCTACAGGAATATAGACCGGAGGTCCAGTATCTGCCGAAATTAGACCGGAGCCTCCAGTATCTACAGGAATTTATAGACGCGAGCCCCAGTAATCTGCCGAAATATAGACCGGAGCCCCCAGTATCTACAGGAATATAGGACCGGAGCCCCCAGATCTCCCGGAATATAGACCGGAGCCTCCAGTATCTACAGAATATAGACCGGAGCCTCCAGTATCTGCCGAAATATAGACCGGAGCCTCCAGTATCTGCCGGAATATAGACCGGAGCCTCCAGTATCTACAGGAATATAGACCGGAACCTCCAGAATCTGCCGGAATAAAAGACCGGAGCCTCCATATCTGCCGGAATATAGACCGGAAGCCCCGGTTTATCTGCGGGAAATAATAGACCGGAGCCCTCCAGTATCTCCCGGAATACAGACCGGAGCCTCCAGTATCCACAGGAATATAGACCGGAGCCCCCAGAAATCTGCCGAATAAAAGACCGGAGCCTCCAGTATCTACAGGAATATAGACCGGAGCCTCCAGTATCTACAGGAATATAGACCGGAGCCTCCAGTATCTGCCGGAATATAGACCAGAGCCTCCAGTATCTACAGGAATATAGACCGGAGCCTCCAGTATCTAACGGAATATAGACCGGAGCCTCCACTATCTAAAGGAATATAGACCGGAGCCTCCAGTATCTACAGGAATATAGACCGAGCCTCAGTATCTCCCGGGAAATTTATAGACCGGAGCCTCCAGTATCGCCAGGATATAAAACCGGAGCCTCCAGTACTGCCGGAATATAGACCGGGAGCTCCAGTATCAAAAGGGAAATATAGACCGGACCTCCAGTATCTACAGGAATATAGACCGGAGCCTCCAGTATCTGCCGGAATATAGACCGGAGCCTCCAGTATCTACAGGAATATAGACCGGAGCCTCCAGTATCTGCAGGAATATAGACCGGAGCCTCCAGTATCTACAGGAATATAGACCGGAGCCTCCAGTATCTACAGGAATATAGACCGGAGCCTCCAGTATCTGCAGGAATATAGACCGGAGCCTCCAGTATCCACAGGAATATAGACCGGAGCCTCCAGTATCTACAGGAATATAGACCGGAGCCTCCAGTATCTACAGGAATATAGACCGGAGCCCCCAGTATCTGCAGGAATATAGACCGGAGCCTCCAGTATCTACAGGAATATAGACCGGAGCCTCCAGTATCTGCAGGAATATAGACCGGAGCCTCCAGTATCTGCCGGAATATAGACCGGGCTCTGATGGGGGAATGGGAAGAACCAAGGGAGAAGGGCGAACGGATCGAAAAGATGAAAGCCCAAAACCGGGCTCTGATGGGGGGAATGGGAAGAACCAAGGGAGAAGGAGCGAACGGGGCAAGAGAAGGAGGAACTGTCAGGATCGGGGGAGGAGCCTGAGGATATGGGGAGGGGTCACAGATGGTGGAGACTTGACCAGGATGGAAGGTGACCTCAATGCTGAGCTCTATGTGAGGCTCCTACAAGATGAGATACTTCATCCACTCGAGGTCTATGGGGATGAAGAGGACGACATAGTGTCCAGCAGGACAACGACCTGGAGCAAACGCCAAGGTTGGAGAAGGAAGGGGTCATGACTGAGTAAGCGCTGGAGGGGGCCCCCCA
>JAODAL010035525.1:0-42843 GCA_025379985.1 Phyllomedusa bahiana | reverse complement strand
ATGGGGGCACCTCTGACGTTTTATGAGTGGAGCACTCTCTGCGGGTTTAAAATGGGGGTACTTCTGCCTGGGGACATTTGATGGAAACTCTCTGGCTGGTGTTATAAGGGGGCGCTCTCACCGGGGACATTTGAGGGAGGCCGTCTGCCGGGGACATTTATGGGGGGCACTCTCACCGGGGAACTTGAGGGAGGCACTCCTGACGGGTTTATGAGTGGGGGCACTCTCTGACGGGTGTTATGTGGGGGGCACTCTCGGCTGGTGTTATAAATGGAGGACTGCGCCTGGGACACTTGAGGAGGCACTCCGGCGGTTTTTAGAATGGGGGCGCTCTCACCGGGGACATTTGATGGAGGAACTCCTGCTGGTGTTATGAATGGAGGCGCCTCACCGGGGAACTTGATGGGGCACTCTGGGGGGACGGGTGACTCTTAATTGGTTGTTTTAGTTAGGCTCAGTTTTGGGGGGCCCCTCTCCCGTGGGTATAAAGGGGCCCGGGTCAAGCAAAAACCCCTTTTTTAAAAAAAAAAAAAAAAAAAAAGAAAGATGAGAGGGTCACGGGCGGGGGGGCTCAGCCATCAGTGGCATTACATGCTGTGGGAAAAGGGGCAGAAAATGGGGGTGTTCCGTTTATTATAGTGCCAGCACAAAGGCACAACATCCGACCCACACTCCGGGAAACCAGTGGCAAAAGATATTTTATGAAGCTCACAGGGACGTGGGTGAGCGCGCCTTACTAGTATAACTTATTCTCAGGGCCGCGGACCCCGGCAGGGCGGGAGGCGCCAATGCGGCTGGGCATCGGGTTTTTCCCCACCTTCACCGGTTTGGGATGGACGACACTGCCACACCGGGCTGCCCTCCCACTGGGGCCACGCAGAACAAGGGGGGACATTTTGCTCAGGGGGGACAACACCGGCACCCGAGGAGGGGATGACGGGGAACGTCCCGAATTACCCGGGGGGCCGGGACCTTTGGGTGGCGGGGTAGTGGGGGGAGATGGCCCCCCGATCCCGCCACTTACCACCGCCCAAAACTCTGCCGTTATGCTCCGAATCGCCGGGATTGGGGAGGGAAAATTGGGCTTAAAGGAACGGCGCAACCACAATGCAGAGGGGTGGTTGTTTAGGCCTTTTGAGCCTAAACCGGGTTTTTCTTCCGGGGGTTCTTACCCAGTTAAATATATGTGTCCGCAGCCCTGCCAGGGGCACCCGGGTTTTGCATAGTTTTTCAGAAATTTTTTTTTGGCGGGAACCATACTTTTTTTTGGTTATTTTTGATTTTAACCATGGGGGGAGGAAGGGGGTGCTTACTTTGGTTTTCTCACTCGCCCACCTCACGGGCGTCATAAAAGGGCGTGCAGTCTTTTTTTATTTTTTCTCCTTTAATGGGGTCTGTTCCCATAAAGGGGCCTAATTGGCTCTATTGAGGTAAAAGATATATAGACGCCCGATTTGAATCCTTGAAATCGGGGCACAAAAACACTTTTGATCAAATATGTAAACCGAGAATCTCAAATTTTTTTTCAGGTAGGGAAATGTCTAAGCCTCGGTTCCTGAACAGACACTTCACCTCAATTTCAGCAGTCCTCCAAAAAAAGAAATTTTTAAAAGGGGAAATTAACCCATTGCATTTCCCGATAAATTTTATACCCATTTTACCTAGGGAAACGCGCTGGCCCCGGGCATTGGGGGTCCAAACCATTGCAAAGACCAGAAAATATAAATTTGGGGAGTCAATAGGCATTTAACAAACAATCAAAATAAAATTAACAAAAAAACAAACAAAACAAAGTCAAAAATTTTTTCCCAACATTGAAAGGGGTGTAACATGGGGAACAATCCTTCGCAGGACACCGCATGTAGCTAGGCAAAGACACCAAAATTAGAATTAAATATAGGAGAACGGAACCAAATATGTAAGGTCAAGACCGGAAGTTACCCGGGCTAGTCTTGGCTGAGGGCCGGGGCCTTTTCCTTTTTGCCAAGGGGGGGGATGAGTTCCGGTTTGTTTCTAACTTTTTCAGCGTGTGGGGGAGGGAAGGGAAAACCCCATGAAGAAGAAGATCTTTCCCCTACTTGGAGACGAAATGAAGGGGGATTTTTTCTTTTGTAAAATCAATTTAACGGTGTACCCCCAATGGTATGGAATGTTGGCATCTCGAAGGGTCTTGATGTAGGGGATGAAATCTTTTTCTGTGAAGCATAGTCCGTGCCGACAGGTCGGAAAAGATGGCAATGTTGTTGAAGCATTCAGGGAGCGAGGCTCCTTCCGAAAGCTTTAAAAGTCATTTTGGGCGAAAAAAATGTTCCTAGCAATCGTTCTCTTGGGGCCGAGGGAGGGAGATTTTAGCTTAGGCGGTGATGAATTCTGTCGAAAGAATTTTTAAGGAGGAAGAATCAGGGCAGACCGGGGCCTAAAGCTGTCAGGAAAGGGGGGCAACTATCCACCCTACTGACCTCGGGGTGCCCAATGCAAATGTTATTGCGGGGGGACCCCTCTTCAAGGCAACACTTTGGCGGAGAGTCTTGCCCCCTTATCCTACAGGGCAGAGTTGCCATCTATAAGAAGATTATGTGAGCCAACAAATTCTTCAAGTTTTGTTTCGACTTGTTCCGTTCTCGAAACATGGGTATGTATTTCTTTTCTGAAGTCCCCAATCATGTGTTTGAAATCTTTTTGAAGTGTGTCTCGGAAGGAGGAAAAAAGGCATTGTAAGGTAAGCTCTGTGGAAGAGAGGCCTCCGAGCTGATCCTGAGAGGCCAAGTCCACCGATTCGGCTCTTAAGGAGGACGGTGAGAGTTGCGGGAACGTAATATTACTTTCTGAGTGAGGAGACTTATTTGCAGGTTGTTGAAAAACCTGCGTGAGTTTAGTCGGCTTTTGTGGTTTAGCATTACTTTTAGATGTGCCCCCCATAGCTGGAGTAGGCAGATATATGTTTGTTTTTGTTTTTTTCCCTTTTGCCTCTTCTTCTTTCCCTCCTCTCTCCTCCTTCCTTTCCTCCTCTTCCCTTTTCTCCTCTCCTCTTTCTTTTCTCCCTATATGTATATGAATGCTCTCTCTCTGTCAGTGAGCACTTTATGGAGTGGATTGGTGAAAATTAAGCAGAGGAACCAGATGTACCTTTAATGATATATGATTCTCTGTGTCCGGTCTAATAGAACAGCAGGATGGAGATGGGTGCCGATATAGGGCAATTGCTGGTAGCTCAAATAGAAGCCGGGGGGAACTCCTGAAGTCGTCTGACAGATCTATTGGGGAGCCAGGACCCTCCAAGCGTCCCTATAAGATACTGGAGTCTCTGTGAGCTTGTGGTGAGTAGAAGTAATAGGACAATGAGCACTACAGTAGGGAGTGGAGTATGCTGAATTGAAGGCAGATTATGCCCTTGGAGTGAAAGCCGTCAGAGATTTAAATGACTCAGGTCCGTATCAATAGCTGTGTAGCCGATGAGCAGGGAGTAAAGGGAGTGACTGCTTTAGCTTAGGCAATAGCCTTCTGGGCACCAGGGTATCCAGGCAGGAGGTCAGAGCAGTCCCAAGCGAAGCACTCACTGCCTCCGACAGGAAGGGCCGTATGCACGTCTCAGATGCTCCTTTTTGGGATTTAGAAAGGGGCCCGGTTTATGTTGGCGGACAAGGGTTTTGTATGTCAGTATTGGCGGGGATTCACCTCCAAGGCCATGAGCTATACCCTTTAGAGTACAGCGCATTTAGGGGTTTTAAGTGGCAACATCAATTTATACAAGCCCGAATGGGCGCGCTGTTCGGGACCCCCTGTCGGTGGTCGAGAGCCACGGGGGGTTGGAAAATTTCCTCCGAGTTTGAGGGCAGGGGGTGGGGTTGCAGACCCCAAGAAACGCTGTTTTCTGCCGGTCCCCCTGCCGAGATTCAAAAGGTTCTTTCGGCGGTTAAAATGGCCCACCTGTTTGGAGGTTGGGGAAAAGCGGGAAATCTCGGGAGCCGGGGGCCTCGGTAAGGGAAGTGCTGGCCCGGGGTGGGCCTCTCGGGATCGGGGGCTGAAGGCAATGCCACCGAGACAAAACATAGGGGCCAGAAGGGAAAAACCATGGCTGTCAGGTGGAGCGAGAGCACCTTTCAGGATTCCCGCCGTCGGGTCGGGCCAGCAGAACGGGGGTTCAGCGCTGCAAAAACCTCTCCCCCCGGGGCCTGCGAGCAGGGAGCAGGGGTTTCAGAGCCCTTGGGGTTTACCGATTTGTCTTTGGGATCATCGGGTGAGGTTTAGTTCGACCGTTTTAGCAGTCTCTCCACGGAGCTACAGAGCAACACGTCCACCGCCATGCGGGTCCAGGCCACGCCCCCCACATTTCTCCATCTTGTCAAACAGATGATTTTTTCCTAACTTGCGCAATACATCTCTAACATGAGCACAATGTTCCTCCATTGATGAGTAAAAAAAATAAAAATGTCATCTAAATAAACTATCACAAAATGACACAGAAACTCCATGAATACATAATACAAAAGGCAGCTGAGGGTTTACAGGGCTCAAAAAGCATTTCCAGATGCTCATAAGGCCCTGTGAGGGGAATTAAAGACCGGTTCCCACTCATTCCTCTCATAGATTCTGACAAGATTGTAGCCCCTCTGAGATCAATCTCGGAGAATATAGCCATCTTTTTCAACTGATCAAATAATTCAGAAATCGGGTATAGGAGTTATTGACAAGATGGTAGTTTTGTTTAGTCCCCTGTAATCAATGCAAGGATGGAGACTACCTTCCATCTTAGTCACAAGACAGAACCCTGCACCAGCCAGAAACTTGGACATATGAATAAACAGACCGAGACAGACCAATAAGTCCTTCCCTAGGGAATTTTTGAGCCAGGCACTAAGTTAATGGGACAATCATTTTCCCTATAATTAGAAGTGTTGTGTTCCATGTCTCAGTGCTGGGTCCTCTTTTATTCAATTTATTTATTAATGATATATGGGAGGGAATTAATAGCACTGTTTCTGTTTTTGCAGATGACTCCAAGCTATGTAGTGTAGTGCAATCTATGGAAGATGTTTGTAAAGTGCGAGCAGACCTGGACACACTGAGTGTTTGGGCATCCACTTAGCAAATGAGGTTAAATGTGGATAAATGTAAAGTTCTGCATCTGGGTACCAATAATCTGCAGGAACCATATGTCCTGGGAGGGGGACGACTGGGAGAATCGCTGGATGAGAAGGATCTTGACGTTCTTGTAGGTCATAGATTATAGAACAGCATGCAATGTCAATTAGCAGCCTCTTAGGCCAGCAGGACATTAGCGTGTATTAAAAGAGTCATGGACTCGTGAGACAGGGATGTAATATTACTGCTATATAAAACATTAATGCGGCCTCATCTGGAATATGCTGTACAGTTCTGGGCTACAGTTTATAGGAAGAATTTAATGGGGCTAGACAGAATGCAAAGATGAGAAACCAAACTAATAAAGGAATGGAGCATCTTAGTTATGAGGAGAGGTTAAGAGAATCAAACTTATTTAGTCTTGAGAAAAGACCGCTCCAGGGAGACATGATTAATTTATATAACTATATATATGGCCTCTGCAAAAAGTATGGGGAAAAGCTATTTCATGTAAAACCCCCTCAAAAGACAAGGGGACATTCCCTTTATTTGGAGAAAAAAGGATTACATTTTCAGAAGACAAAAGCCTTCTTCACCATGAAAACTATAAATCTGTGAAATAGCCGCCTGAGGAGCTGTTCACAGCAGTAACAGTTGAAGGTTTCAAGAAAGGCTTAGATAACTACTTACAACTAAATAATATTACTACTTATGTAGCCATATAAAATATCTGGATCAAGTCTGATGGCAACTTTGGGATCAGGAATCAAGTCTTTCTTTAAGGCAAATTTGCTGTTTCCTTATGGATTCTAAAGTCTTCATCAGTGGGGGAAACTAAGTTTAAAAAACTCCCCTCCCTTCATCTACATTTTTCCACACCCTTGTTTGGCAAGGAATCCAACAAAAAATCCTCAGTGAAGATTTATGAAAGTACATTAAAGGTAGAATATCCCACTGTGGACTGTAAATACTTGTACTGTTCAGTAATATGCCACATGCATGGTGCAATAAGGAAAGCGATACAATACTTTGTTTCATTTCTGGGTTTTATGCGAAATTTTTGTAAAAACAATCAAGATTTTGGCACGACTACAACAACAAAAAAAAAAGAACTTGCCAACTGTTCCAACCAATGTGAAAATGTGGCAAGGGTGTCCACGTTTATAGGGGGAGTGGGAGAAAAAGTTCTGGCCAACGTGTAGGATCAAATACAAACATCTGCTCATCCCATAACTAGTTAATCATACAAAAAGTGTTTATAATACCTAATACTTGACTTTCTGTTTTCCATCATCTAGACAAGTTTTGCATCCGCTCTAGTGATATACACACAACATCTACATGAAGACCAGAACTCTAAGAACTAACAAATTACATTGTCATTCAGATATCTAGAAGCCAAGCAAAAAAAATAATATTTAACAGATATTTATATACAGGGTTATTCACTTTATTTATTTTTTTAAGGGAAATGCAAATAATTTTTCTCCATCTGACATTTCAAGGGATGGAGAAATATTTATTGGATATGGAGAATCTTTTAAATTATTTGTGCATAAAAAAAAACAGTAAAGCATTCAAGGGTTATTTTTGTGACATAACATGAAAAGTGTATGAATATTGATAGGACCCTAACATTAAATGGGCTGTCTGGCAGAAAAATATTAAATCCTATCGGTCATACTTACCTACCTATCCCCTGCCACTGCCGCTCCGGTTCGCGTCCAACACATAGAAGAGGCTTGCACGCCATCCACTTACAATGGAGTGTAAGCCTCTCCTGTGTGTCAGCGAAGTGAAGCTAATAGCTAGAGAGCGTCAGGGATCATGTAGGTAAGTATAACTTGTTTTGTTTTTTTTAACCAGCATGTCCACATTACTGATTAACTTTTTTTCCTGGCAGACAGCCCCTTTAAAGTGGCCACTATGCTAGTCCAGTGGTGCAGCACCTTTGTGGTCTTGCCGTTCATACAAGTTTCCAGCCATTCACTATACAAGGGAACTAGAGCGGAATTTCATTCAAGTTAATGTTGCAATTTGCAGTTCCCTGCATGGCCAGGTTACTGGGAGTTTCACTATGCAGAGACAAACAATAAGGACACTAAAGAAACAGAGTCTATAGCAGAGCATAAAAAATATTATAATATTTTTCATATTATTAAATGTGAAAAACAAAACTACAAGGCCATACTTAGAGCTCAATGCTTGAACTAAAGACTAAACCCAGTAGGGGGCAAAACCAGCCCTGTAAGTATGGCCCTGCTGTTGTGTTTTTGAGTAGTGTCCCATTTTTCTGTAAATGGTTAGTGCCAGGTACTCACAAGAAACTAGGAACTTTGATGAGGTTTGTGGGTGTCATGGGGGCTGGCGCGGGAGCCATTGCCCCCCGCGGCCGCCATCCTGCCCGCATAGGGTCCGGCGTGGGTAAAGGGCCAGCGCGCCAGTAATTTGTCTATTGCCAGTCGCTGGTCCTATATAAGGTACACGCCCCCTGCACTCTCTGCCAGATTGTTGGTGTGCGTTAGTGAGTCTTGAGAGAGTTTGGAGTTCCTGTCCTGACCATCTGCCCGTCTCTGACCACGAACCTCTGCCACCTGTCCTGACCTCCTGCCTGTGCCCGACTACGTCTCTGGATTACGATTCAGTACCACGCATTACCCCGGCCGCCATCGCAAGCAAGTCACGTCAGGGGTAGCGACCTGGTAGCCTCACGCCGCGGGAAGTTCATCCCGCTTTGCGGCGGGCTCTGGTGAATACCGGGGGCTACTTAGACTCCGCTACCTGGCGTGGCTTAACTATCATCGCTTGCGGTGGTCCAGCGAATCCACCAACCCGTTACAGTACAATCTGCCCATGGATTCCGCTTTGCCCAAGCTCCGGGACGTCACGACGGCCGTCGTCCAGCAGATCCAGCGCATTGACCAGCTCGCGGCCATGATACAGAACCTTGCGGCCCGTCTACCTCCGCTTGTGGCTGCTTCCACCGCGCCAGCACCAGTTGCTCCTGCAGCCATGGCTCTACCTTCTCCTGCACCGGAACCATGTCTGCATCTGCTGCTCCTCTCACGCTATGATGGAGACCCCAAGAAGTGCCATGGCTTCATAGGTCAATGCTCTATCCACATCGAGATGTTGGGGCATCAATTCCCTACCGAGCGGGCTAAGGTGGCCTTTATAATTAGCCTCTTATCGGGGGAAGCCTTGGCATGGGCCACTCCGTTATGGGACGGAGGAGATCCGTTGACGGAAAATCTACAAAACTTCGTCCAGGGGTTCCGCACCGTCTTCGAGGAACCTGGACGCACCTCCTCCGCTGCCGCAGCCCTACTCCGTCTCCGTCAGGGCGACTCTGCCGTGGGTCAGTACTCTGTGCAGTTCCGCACCCTAGCCTCTGAGTTGGACTGGAATAATGAGGCTTTGGTGGCGACCTTCTGGCAAGGCCTTTCTGGGCGTATTAAAGACGAGCTCGCTGGTCGGGACCTGCCATCCGCTCTGGACCAACTGATTCGGTTGGCCACCAGAATTTATATACGGTTTGCCGAGAGACGAGAACTCCGCCTTCAATGGGAGATCGCCCGAACATGCCAGCTACCTCGCCTGGCTCCTGTTTTCCAACGACCTCCACTTCCTCCACCAATGGTTCCTGAGGACGAACCCATGCAGTTCGAGAGCCCACCTGACCCAGGAAGAACGCTTGCAGCGAGCGAGATTATCTGTTGGGGTCCCGCGTGCCACTCGCGATGCCTGCCTTTACTCCGTCCAGCTCTACGGCCCGCCTCTGTAAAGTCCACGAAGCCTTTGCCGGGTCTGCCCACTCCGTACCAGGATCTAGCCGACGTCTTTTCCGAAAGACAGGCCGAAACTCTTCCCCCGCATCGGCCTTTCGACTGTCCTATTGACCTGCAACCCGGTAGTACTCCTCCCCGAGGCAGAGTCTATCCTCTTTCTGTCCCGGAGACTAAGGCGATGTCGGTATATATCCAGGAGAATCTCCGTAAAGGCTTCATACGCAAGTCTTCCTCGCCTGCAGGGGCCGGTTTCTTCTTTGTTGAAAAGAAAGATGGTACTCTCCGGCCCTGTATCGATTATCGGAGATTTAACAAAATCACTATAAAAAAATCGATACCCCCTGCCTCTGATCTCGGAGCTCTTTGATCGTCTGCGTGGTGCAAAAATTTTTTCCAAGTTTGATTTACGTGGAGCATACAACGAGATCCGTGAAGGCGAAAAAGGAAAGGGGGCCTTTAAACCCGAGTGGCCTTTTTAAATATCCGTCATCCCTTTTTGGGGCCTCTAAAAGCCCCCGGGGGTGTTCCAGAATTTTGTAAAGGGAATCTTCCGCGACTCCTCTACCTGGTTTATGTCTCCCTAATAAATCTAACTTTTCTCCTAAATTGGAACTACCCCACCATGTCCGCCGGGTGCTCAAACGTCTCCGTGACCACCAGTTATATCCCAAAATTGGAGAAATGTTTTGTTTAAACGCACCTCGTTGCCCCCGGGGTGCATCGCTGGGATCAGGTCTCCAGATGGATCCCTTTAAGTGTCAGCGGTCTTACAGTCCTCGACCAGTGGGCCTTCGCTCTATCCAACGTTTTGGGGTTTGCGAATTTTTTACAGACAGTTCGTCCCGCATTTCTCCACGCCTTTGGCCTCGGCGGGTGGCCCTTATAAAAAAATCCCCAACCCTAAACCCGGGCCGCCATAGCCCAAGAAGCTGTTGACCCCAAAAAATCGCATTTGTTTCTGCTCCAGTTCTGTCTCGCCCGGACCCCCCAATCCTAGAAGTGGACGCCCCTTGTAGGTGAGGCGCTTTTTCTCCTTCAGAACCCCTCGGGGAAACGCGTACTTGTGGCTTCTTCTCAAAACCTTACCCCACCAAAAAGAAATTAACAATTTTGGTGGAAATTAGGGGCCCATTAAATTGGCCCAGAAGAATGGCGGCAACTTGCTGGAGGAGCCGCCACCCCACTACTTTACCACCAAAAAATCTTCTCTATCGCAGTTCCAATGACTGAATCCTCGACAAGCCAGGGGTCACTCTTTTTTGCCCTTTAAATTTTCGGCCACTAAGAACGTCAAGCGGACGCCCTCTCTATTCCCCGGACACAGCGGGGTTGGGGCCCCCTCTGCAGCACAAATTCCCCAGAACGACTCCTCACGGCGGCCCCCGTGGACCCTTTAACATCTACCTCCGGGAAGACCTACGTCGCCCCCCATGCGGGGCCTTGTTTCCTGAAGTGGGGGCATGCCCCACGAACGCTGGCAACCTGGGTCCAAAGTCCCTGCAACTAATCCCCCTTTTATTGGTAGCCCACCCTCACTCAAGTGTTAAGATTTGCCTGGCCCGTACCTCCTGTCCGTAATAAAATCCCTTCTCAGACCCCGGGGTTCTTTTCCCCCTTTCAGTGCCAAAAGCCCTTTGGGCCCCTTGGCCCCGGACTTTGTTAGGACCTCCCGGCCCCCCTCTGGAAAAAGGGCATTTGGGTGGTGCAATTTTCGAAGAGGTCACTTTTTCCACTGCCCAGGTTGCCCTCTGCCCCCCAGCTGGCCAGCCCCTTCTTCACCACATTTTTCAGTTACCGGTCTCCCATTGCATACATTCCCAAAGGGGGGCCATTTTTTTTCGAGATTATGGCGGGCTTAGTGTCAGTTGCAGGTTCCCCTAGATTTTTCCTCTGCATCCACCCTCAAAAAACTAACGGGCAGGTAAGAGGGTTTTTTAAAACCAAGTTTTTATTACCAAAAAAAAAAACCTACGACATTTCGAAAAAAAAAAAACTGCCCTCAGGATAAAGGTCTGACCTCCTCCCCTGGGCGGGGGTTCTCTATAATTCCCTAGACCGGAGTCCGTGGAGCCTCTCCTTTTTTTATTGTGTTTGACCTACCCCCCCGGGCCCGCTCTCCCCTCTGCCCTGCCTGGTCTGTTCCTGCCGGGGAAATCCCCCAATTTGGGGGACATCAAACACTCTGGCAAGTCACCCCGACAGGCCCTTCAAAAGGGCCCCCGCTCCCCACCAAGGTCCAGGCTGACAGGTACCTTTTAACCTCCGCCCAAAATTTAACCCGGGTGTAGTTTGGTTATCGGGCCAATAAATTGTTTCAAGGTCCCCAGAAAACCCCCAAACAACTTTTCAAAAACCTTCAACGTTCTCCCCCGTCCCCCCAAACCCACCCCCCCCCCATCTTCCTTCAGCAATTATTTTCCCCAATTAAACTTCTTAAAAAGACCCAATTCATTAGAAAAAGTTTTCACCCCCACGTCCCCTCTGCCCCTATCTCTTTTCCCTGCAATGCCCCCAAACTTTCCCAAACCCCTACACCTGCTAAACACTTTTCCCCCCCAACTTCCTTCTCTCTGCCCACTCATGACAAGCTCCCCACTCTACTTCCAAACCCAACCCACAATCTTTTAATCTTGCCCAAATGCCTCCCCCCTCATCCCAACCCCTCGTGCTTCTATCCCCCAGCCCTCCCCCAATCTTTTAAAAACCTATCTTTAAACCTCGGGGCATCTTCCCCTTCCCCCCCTTTTCCCCCCCAAACCCAATCACCATCCACCCTTAATAAACCATCTTTTGGGACCCCTCCCCCACGGTCCAACTATCGCCCCATCTCCTGTTTTCCATTCCCCCTCTAAACTCCCCAACCAAACTTCTATCTTAAATTTTCCCCTCTATCTATCTACCAACTCTCCCCTTGACCCCAATTGAAATCGGGGCTTCCCGCCCCCACCCACTCTAAAAGAAAACCCCCCCCAAACCAAAAGTCCCCAAACGACCTGAAACTCCCAAAAACCCCTCACGCCACTATTCTGTGTTCTCCTCCTACCCCTTTGCCCCTCCGCCTTTGACACTGCCCGACCACTCCACCCCCAAATAAAAAATCCTCCCCTTCCCTGGGCATCACGGACTTGGCCCTTTTTCCGGGAAATATCCCCCTACCTCACTGACGGACTTTTCACCGTCTCCACTCACGCACCACCTCCTCCTCTTCCCCACTCTCGGGTTGGTGTACCCCAGGGGGCCCTGTCCGGGGCCCCCACTACCTTTTCTATCTACCCCTTTTGGGCGGGGTCAATAAAAAGCTTTCGAGGCTTTAAATTTCCAACGGGTATGCTGACGATCCCCAAACCAAAATTTTTCCGGGCCCCAGATATTCCCTCTCTACTCCCCCGGGACCCCTGATTTTTTTCCTTTCTCCATACCTCCTATTTCCCTCACGTCTCCTAAACTAAACGTGGAGAAAAACGGGAATTAAATCATTTTTTCCCAACCGTCCCACTCCATCCCTCCACCTGATCTTTCTATCACAGTCAACCCCCACACTCTCTCACCAGCTCTACAAGCCCGCTCCCCTTGGGGAAAAACCCTTGACTAAAACTGTCCTTCAAACCCCCACATCCAAAACCCTTCCCTCCACCTCCCGCCCCCACCTGAAAAATATCCCCCGAATCCGTTCATTCCTTAACTTCAAAAAGCACAAAAATGCTCTTTTCCTTTGCCTCGTCATCTAAACCCTAGATTTATTGAAAACCATCCTTCTCTGTGGCCCCCAAAGCTAGCACCCTCGCCCCCCCTCCAATCCATCTTAACTCTGCTGCCCGTCTGATTCACCTCTCCCTCGATACCCCTCTGCCAATCCCCTCTCCCAAAACCCTTCACTGGTTCCCATTGCCCCCGAATCCCGTTCAAGTTTGCAACCTTGACCCACAAAAGGGTCTCCTAAACCATTCCCCTCCATACATCTCTGCCCCTTAATTCTCCAGATATCTCCCGTCACGCAAAACCCCCCGCTCCTAAAAGGACCTTCTTTTTGCTTCCCCTTTTCAGCTCCTCCCACAACCCATCTCCAAGACCCCCTTTTTCGGCTTCACCCAACTCTGGAAAACATTTCCCCCAAAACCTCAATCTCCCCCCCTCTCACCAGGGTTCAAAAACAACCTGAAAAACCCATCTCTTTTGGATTGGGCCCACAAAAAAAACAATAACCCACCACCCCGTACCCGGCTCACAACATGTCTGGCCCCTCACCCTTTTGTCTCTTCCCACCCTTTCCCTTTTTGGGGTTAAAACCCTTCGGCAGGGATCTCACTCCCTTTTTGTACCAGTTGTTAGTTATAATTTTTCACCTTTTTTTTCTTGTTTGATCTATGTTATGTATGAAACCTGAATGTAAAGCGCCCTGGAACCAAGGGCGCTCAAAAATAAATAATAATAATAATAATAAGTTAGGCCCTAAGTATTTGGGCCCTTTTGTTATACTTCGGCAACTGAACCCGGTGTCCTACAAGCTCCGCTTGCCTCCTACTCTGGTATCCCGAACGCCTTCCATGTTTCTCTCCTCAAGCCTGTGGTGCTGAACCGCTTCTCCCGTGGCTCTGTCTCGCCTTCTCCTGTGGCCAACGCTGATAACATCTTTGAGGTCAAGGAGGTGCTGGCTGAAAAAACAGTGAGGGGGAAGCGGTTCTTTCTTATTGACTGGAAGGGGTTCGGGCCTGAGGAGCGTTCGTGGGAACCCGAGGCCAACCTATCATCAGACCTCCTCTCTAACTTCCGAAGAAAGAGGGGGAGACCTAAAGAAGGGGGTACTGTCATGGGGGCTAGCACGGGTGCCGTTGCCCCCCCGCAGCCACCCTCCTGCCCGTATGGCGTCCGGCGCGGGTGCCGCGGCCCACCACGACTAGCCCCTTGCTGCCCGGGTCCCGGAGCCTGGTCACTTACCCGTCCACGCTCATGTGCTTCCTGCTTCTGCCTTTCCCAGCCGCCACGAGCGTGCACCCGCTTCTTAGGGCGCGCGCGACGACTGGTCTGGATTTAAAGGGCCAGCGCGCCGGTAATTTGTCTATTGCCGGCCGCTGGTCCTATATAAAGTACATGCTCCCTGTACTCTCTGCCAGATTGTTGGCGTGCATTAGTGAGTCTTGAGAGAGTTTGGAGTCCGTTTGATTACCCGTGTACCAGTCCATTACGCTACATTCCTGACTGTCCTGACTGTCTGCCTGTCTCTGACCATGAACCTCTGCCGCCCGTCCTGACCTTCTGCCTGTCCCCGACTACGTCTCTGGATTACGATTCTGTACCACGCATTACCCCGGCCGCTATCGTAAGCAAGTCCCCGTCAGGGGTAGCGACCTGTAGCCTCAGGGCCCCAGCAAGTCCATCCGCTTTGCGGCGGGCTCTGGGGAATACCGGGCTACTTAGACTCCGCCCCCCTGGCGTGGCTTAACTATCATCGTTTGCAGTGGTCCAGCGAATCCACCAACCCGTTACAGCGGGCTTGCGTATAGTGGCCACTGTATCAACTAATACCGCATATTTGATATTTTTCCAGTATGTAATTTTTGTGTTGGACACCCAAAAAACTTATGGGCAGTCTGCCCAATCGAACAGTAGAGGCAACATAGGTTGTAAGCCAGCATGCTGCACCACACATAACTGTATAAACGGCACCCTCTGTATCACCTTATCTATATACAATTATACCAGCAACCACCCCCCTCATGTATGTGTGAGTGGTTGTCTTATAGGTATTTTTGCATTTGTGCAGTCTCCCTTGTATTATACTGTGGTTTTTTTTTCGCATACTGGTATGAACTGATATCTACTTAAGGTGCGGTCTTTTATCATTCAGTTGCCCTCCGGTGTGTGAGCTTTTGCTCATTAGTTATCTGCAAGTGTTATATCTTTCCCAAGCAGCACAGGGACTTGTGTTACCTCCTACTGGCTTCAATCTTTAGTCCAGCCATTAAGCTGTAAGTATGGCCTTGTGGTTTTGTTTTTGAGTAAATAATGTCTGTCCCATTTTCCATTATTAAATGTGCCCTAAAGATCTTTATTTCATTTTATTGATTGGTCTCCTTTAGATTTTCTTTACATAATTTTTTTGTTAGTTATTAGATGAATATAAAAATTCCAACATTTTTTAATAGCAATAGGCAAGTTTTTTTTCGTCACTTTTCATATTTGCTTGTTTTAGTACTTGTATTTTTAGGTGTTTTTTTTTTCTTTGTGGTCTTGTGATTTATACTGTATATTATGTGAGTCAATAATTCGTCTTTAACCACTTTCCGATATTTCATGCAAGTTTATGTCATGGTTGGGGAGGAGTTAACGCAAATTGACATATATTTACGTCATGGCGATTGTGAGGGCTCAAAAATAGTGTCACGTCATCGCTGCGGGAAACCAGTTGTAGATTACAGCTGGTAACCTTAAGCATCAGCCGAAACCGGAACGCCCTCTGTCTCCATTGGGACCCCACAATGTGATCATGAAGTGCCAATGGGTCTCCATGACAACTCAGAAGCCTAACAAAGGGTTCTGGGTTCCCGGTGACACCACCGCATCTGGCCGTGTCCGGAGGATACAGTCAGGTATGGCTATTGACAGCTACATTACAGTAATGTATTCCTACAGTTGAAACCAGAAGTTTACATACACTATATAAAAAGATATATATGCATCTTTTTTTTCGCTATCTGACACGAAATCAGAATAATCCTTACCCGATTTAGGTTAATTAGGAACCAAAATTATTTATGTTTGCCAAATACCAGAATAATGAGAGAGAATGTTTAAGGAATTTGTATTACTTTCTGCAAAGTCAAGAGTTTACATACACTAGGATTAACATGAACTTAAACAATTTGGGACAGCCCATATGATGACGTCATGTCTATGGAAGCTTCCGATTGGTTTATTGGCAACATCTAAGATAGAGACTCAGCTGTGGATGTATTTTAACACACCAGAAACACACTGCTTTTGTGTGTAACATCATGGACGCTTTCCTGGTGACTAAGCATCACCTCTCGGTAGTCCGCCTATATAAACCTCTGGCCATCTCTTTAGTCAGCAGGAAGTTTCTCAGTAACTCTATTCAGTTCCATACTGAGCTGCTGTCCTTTCATGTGGGGGCGTTACATAAGGAGAAAAGCACATTCCTGTGCTACCCTGTTCTTCCGTGGCTGCAACGCTATGTCCCTATGCTTAACTGGAAGACAGGTGAAGTCAAGCATTGGGAACAAGACTGCCAGTCTCACTGCTTAGTAGCATCTTGCCCGATGCACCGCACTTCTCCACTGACATTCCCCAAAGCCTCTGCTGGGTCTGCCTGCTCCATATCAGGACTTTGCGGACATCTTCTCCAAGAAGCATACTGAGACCCTACCTCCTCATCGTCCATGTGATTGCCCTATAGACCTACTGCCCAGTACTAGTCCCCACCCCCGGGTCTGTACCATATGGGCCTACATATAAGAGAACCTCCAGAAGGGTTCGTCCAAAAGTCTACTCCCGCCAGTGCCGGGTTCTTCTTTATAGAGAAAAAAGACAGTTCACTATGTCCCTTTATTGATTATCATTAATCATCCAGCTCTTTGACCGACTTCAAAACCTGAGATGGGCATTTTGAGTACCTAATAACGCCCTTTGGTCTGTGCAATGCCTTGGCAGTTTTCCAGGAATTTATAAATTACATTTTAGAGACTGTGGAGGCATCTACCTGAATGACATTCTGGTTTTCTCGCCCAACCCTCAGTCCAATCAGATGTGCCAGGTACTGAGGCATCAACGAAATAATCACCTCTCATCCAAGCTGGAGAAATGCCTCTTCCACCAGACCAGTCTTACGCTTCTCGGGTACATCATTACAGACAAAGGTCTGCAGATGGACCACTCTAAGTTGTCTGTTACCTTGCAGTGGCCACGGCTAGAAGGTCTCCGGGCCATACAGTATTTCCTGGGTATCGCCAATTAATACCGCCAGTTTATCCCACATTTCTATATGGCAGCACCTATTGTGGCGCTCACTAAGAAGAATGACAACCCAAAGCTCTGGCCACCAGCTGCCAAAGAAGCTTTCTCTAGGTTAAAGTTGGCATTTGCCTCTGCTCCAATTTTATCCCAACCAGATACCATGAAACCTTTCTTCTTACAAGTTGATGCCCCTTCCGTGGGGGCTGGAGCGGTCCTCACAAAAAAAGTCCTGAAGGAAAGACCTTCATATGCAGATTTTCCCCCCACAGAAAAGAATTACACCATTAGGGATTGGGAATTACTGCCCATCAAACTGGCCTTGGAAGAGTGGCGCCACCTCCTGGAGGCGATTAGTCATCTGGTCAATATTTACACCGAACACGAAAATCTCCTGAACTTACAGACTGCCCAATGTCTAAATCCGCGACAACCCACGTGATCCCTATTCTTCATCTGGTTCAATTTCTTAATCTTCGGCAGATCGTCTGATCTTCGCTGCTCCCGTATACCTCCAGAGTGTTCCTCTGGGTAAGACATACTTACGCCCTGTGCTCCAAAAGAAAATTCAAAAATGGGGACATTGCTTTCTGGTGGCTGGGCACCCCGGTGCATGAAAATCTTGTAAGTTAATTTCTCGTTTCTATTGGTGGCCAGATCTTGTTAACCCCTTCCTGACGGACGGTCATAATAATATGGCTCTAAATTTTTTTGCTCTTTGCCTTTTTAAAGCCATAACTTTTTTATTTTTCCACCTACATAGACATATGAGGGCTTTTATTTTGTGGGACAAGTTGTACTCTATAGTGGTGTTATTCATATTATTATAGAATATACTAGGGAACGGCAAAAAAATTCTAAGTGGGGCAAAATGTGAAAAAAAACCGTACTTGCGCCATGTTTGCGGAAGGTTTGTTTTTACGGAGTTTATTCTTCGGTAAAAATGTGGTGTTATCTGTATTCTACAGGTTGATACGCATCCGGCAATACCAAACATGTAGGATTTCCGTTATGTTTTGGTACCGTAAAAAAATTCAAACATTTTCTATGCTTGAAATTTGCACTGCGGCGCCATTTTATGCGACCAATGACTTTTTTTGTACTAACACCTACGGACGTCAGTGAGGCGGCATTTTTTGCGGGCAGATGTGTACTTTTTAATGCTAGCACTTTGAAATTGATGCATCTTTTTTTGATTACTTTTATTCCAATTTTTATGTGACATGAAATGACCAAAAAACCGCAATTTTGGCATTTGAAATTTTTTTTCTTTTACGGTGTTCAGCGTATGGGATAAATTATATTATATTTTTATAGATCGGACTTTTTCGGACGCGGCGATGCCAAATATGTGTAACATTTTTATTATTTTATTGTTTTTATTTGTAAAATGGGGAAAGGGGGGTGGTTTGAACGTTTAATACTTTTTTTTTTGTACTTTAAAACTTTATTTATTTATTTTTTTTACTTTAAGATTTAGTCCCCCTATGGTGCTTGACCACTAGGGGGCGCGATCATTAATACAGCCTAATGCATTGCATAGGCAATGCATTAGGGTGTACAAAGATGGCGATTTCCCCACTTCCTGTCTGCGGACGGAAGTGGGGCAAACAGGAACATGGCAGCGATCAGAGCCTTCACAGGGCTCTGCGCTGCCATGTTAGCCCGTCGGGACTCAACGATCTCACCGCTGATGTCCCGATCGGGCTGAAAAACGGTGCGCGGCACCGCTTTTCAGTCGTTCAGACGCCGCGGCCATCGGTTGTGTAGATATATTTTTTTTTACTTTTTTTAATCCCATTAACCCCTTACCGTTGCAGCCATTTTTTACCTTTCTGAAAGAGCCCCGTTATTCCACTCAAAATAGTTTGTAACTAGCATCTACCATATGTCCACTCTAGAGGTTGGCATCATTTTTTAAATGTCTTTATTTTTTATGACATTAGGAGGTTTAAAACTCTGTTTATTTTTCACATTTAGCAATATACATATTTTTAGGGACCAATCCAGTTCTGACGTGGCTTTGAGGGGCCTGTATGTTAGACATCCCCATATATTACTCCATCTAAGAAACTACACCCCTTAAAATATTTAAAACAGCATTTAGGATGTTTGTTAACCCATTAGGTATTTCACAGAAATTAAAGCAAAGTGGAGGTGAAATTTCAAAATTCCGCTTTTTTTTTTTCAGATTTTCAGTTCACTGGAACATGGTAGATGTGACCAAGGAAATGCAAATTAATATTGATTCCCCTAATTCTGCCGATTTTAGAGACATCCCATATGTGGCCCTAGTGCACTATTTGGCTCATCCACAAGCCTCAGAGTAGGAGGAGCACCTACCAGACTTTGGGGTCTCATTTTCAATACGATTTTCTTTAGGCGCCGGTTTGTGGACACCATGAGGTGCTAAAACTTAATAAACACCTCAAAAAAGACCCCATATTGGAAACTACTTCCAAACAATCTGAAATTTTAACTGAAAATTAATTTTTACAAGGAATCCTGGAGAAAAACACCCCAAATTTTTTTACACAATTTCTTCCAAGTTCGGTAGTACCCTATATATGGGTGTAAACTGCTGTTTGGGCACATGGCAGGGCATACAAGGTAGGGAGTGCTATTTGGCTTTTGGAATGCAGAATTTGGTGGGTGCCATGTCGTATGTGCAAAGCCCCTCATGGATCTTATCTATGGGTGTATTGTGCATTTTGGGTGCACAGGTGTTTCATAGGTTTTTTAGCATGGGACCATAAAAATGGGGAGAGAAAATGCAGTTCCGCCATTGTTTTTTGGACCTCAATTTTACAGCGTTCACTGTGCGGTATAAATTACAGAATACCTTTACTTTGTGAGCCGTACAATTACAAGAAAATAAATTTTATATACTCTATGTTTTATTACTTTTACACAATAAAATGCCTCTATAAAAAAATGCGTTTTTATGTCCTCATAGTTTGATTGCCATAACTTTTTCATTTTTATGTATTCAGAGCTGATTGTGGGCTTTTCTTTTGTAGGATGAGTTGACGTTTTTTATTGGTATCATTATGGGGTGCATATTACACTTTGATCAATTTTTATTAAGGTTTTTGTGAAGCATTTTTAACAAAATACAGCAATTCTGATAATGTTTTTTATTTTTATAGCAGTCACCGTGCGGTATAAATGACAAGCTAGCTTTCCTCAGCAGGTCGATACAATTTCAGCAAATCCCAATTTCTTACATTTTTTATGTTCTATTGCTTTTACACAATAAAAACACTTTTATTCAAAAAGGGAAACATGTTTTTTCATCGTCATAGTCTGAGAGCCATAACTTTGTTATTTTTCTGTGTACGGAGTTGTATGGGCTTGTTTTTTGTTGGATGTGTTAGCACTTTTATTGGTATCATTTTTTGGAGGCACAAGCCTTTTTGATTGGTTTTAAATCCATTTTTTGGAAGGCAGGGTGAAGAGAATACTGCAATCCTAGTAGTGTTTTTAAATTTATTTTTAACAGGGCTCCCTGTTCAGTATCCGTGATGAGTTAGTTTACTCCCTGGCTCGAGACAATTACAGCAATACCCAATTTATATAGTTTTTTAGGTTGAAGTGCTTTATGCATTTATACATTGCTGTCTTCTGATAGCCATAACTTTTTCATTTTTCCCTATTTTTCCAAAAGGCTTTTTTTTGTGGGATGAACTGACATTTTAATTGGCACCACTTTGGTGTTTATATGAGTTTTTGATTACTTTTTATTCCATTTTATGTGCTACACGATGAACAAAAATCGCAATTCTGTTTTTTTTACGCCATTTACCGTGCGGGTTAATTAACATGATAGATATATAGGGTAGTTTGTTACGCATACAGTGATATCAAATATGATTATTTATTTTTTATCTTTTTGGGGGCAATTAGCGCTTGTAAAGTGGAAAAGGGTGGTGTATGTGTTTTCATTTTATTTTTCATGTTTGTGTTATACTTTTTTTTAATTTTTCAAATTTTTTCAGTTTTCCTCATAGGGGATTTTTATCATTGATCCTCAGATCAATGATACAATAGAGATCAGGACACAGCATTGCTGCTGTATACTGATCTCCATGGCAACTGTCACTCCCCATGCCCGGCAATGCCCACAATGTATTTCAGGGCATGGTGACATTACAGACAGCCTGGAAGCTTTAGTAAAGCATACAGGCTGTCAGGTACGGACACAGTAGCAGCCCTGGCACCGCTGCTGCACCGACTGCAGGCAGAAGGAGCTCCCTCCTTCAGTCTGTGCCTTAGCTGCGGCCAGGGGCGTTGCTAGGGTCCCAAAACATCCGGGGTTCGGGCCCTTCAGTTTTTCTGAGTAGGGCTGGGTGCACACGGAATTTTTTGCGTCTCATTGTGAACTGCGGATGTATATTTACAGAGAAAAACCTTTGTATGTAGGCTCAGGAGAAATATAAGTGATTACACTGCAGTTACAATTAGTGACTTACAGGAGACGTCTCTGAAGAGTTGTTCTCTTTCTCTTCTTCTTCTCCATCTGGCCCAGACGCCATGACGTCTTCTAGCGTCCACAACTCTTCACTGAAAAATGTACAAAACAAACATCTTAGACTCCTCATTTTATCAGCATTTCTCTACAATTTCCTATCTCTATACAAAATCCCCATCTATAGTGCCCCTCTATCCAGGTTACTGCCCTCTGTAGCTAGGTTACTGCCCCCTTTAGGCAGTAATATGCCCCTGTAGCCAGTAACATGCTCCTTGTAGTCAGGTTATTAGCCCCCTGTACCAGGTTACTGCCCCATAGCCACATAATATGCCCCCTGTAGCCAGTGATATGCCCCCCTGTAGCCAGTGATATGCCCCATTAGCCACATATGCCCCCTGTAGCCAGTGACATGCCCCCCTATAGCCAGTGACATGCCCTCTGTAGCCAGTGACATGCCCCCCTGTAGCCAGTGACATGCCCGCTTATCCATATATGGCCCCCTGTAGCCATGTGACATGCCCTCTTAGCCATATATGCCCCCTGTAGCCAGTGACATGCCCTCTTAGCCATATATGCCCCCTGTAGCCAGTCTTGCCTCCTGTAGCCAGTGTCTTGCCCCTGTAGCCATTATGCCCCCGGTAGCCAGTGTCTTGCCTCCTGTAGCCATTATGCCACCTGTAGCCAGTGTCTTGCCTCCTGTAGCCATTATGCCCCCTGTAGCCAGTGTCTTGCCCCTGTAGCCATTATGCCCCCTGTAGCTAGTGTCTTGTCCCTGTAGCCATTATGCCCCCTTGTAGCCAGTGTCTTGGCCCTGTAGCCATTATGCCCCCTTGTAGTCATTATGCCCCCTGTAGCCAGTGTATTGCCCCCTTGTAGCCAGTGTCTTGCCTGCCCCCGTGTAGCCAGTGTCTTGCCCTGCCCCCCTTGTAGCCAGTGTTTTGCCCTGCCCCCTTGTAGCCAGTGTCTTGCCCTGCCCCCCTTGTAGCCAGTGTCTTGCCCACTTGTAGCCAGTGTCTTGCCCCCTTGTAGCCAGTGTCTTGCCCCTTGTAGCCAGTGTCTTGCCCCCTTGTAGCCAGTGTCTTGCCCTGCCCCCCTTGTAGCCTGTGTCTTCCCCCTTGTAGCCAGTGTCTTTCCCCCTTGTAGCCAGTGTCTTGCCCCCCTTGTAGCCAGTGTCTTGCCCCCCTTGTAGCCAGTGTCTTGCCCCCTTGTAGCCAGTGTCTTGTCCCCCTTGTAGCCAGTGTCTTGTCTTGCCTCCCTTGTAGCCAGTGTCTTGTCTTGCCCCCCTTGTAGCCAGTGTCTTGTCTTGCCCCCCTTGTAGCCAGTGTCTTGCCCTGCCCCCCTTGTAGCCAGTGTCTTGCCCCCCCTTGTAGCCAGTGTCTTGCCCTGCCCCCCTTGTAGCCAGTGTCTTGCCCTGCCCCCCTTGTAGCCAGTGTCTTGCCCTGCCCCCCTTGTAGCCAGTGTCTTGCCCCCCTTGTAGCCAGTGTCTTGCCCTGCCCCCCCTTGTAGCCAGTGTCTTGCCCCCCTTGTAGCCAGTGTCTTGCCCTGCCCCCCTTGTAGCCAGTGTCTTGCCCCCCTTGTAGCCAGTGTCTTGTCCCTGTAGCCATTATGCCCCCTTGTAGCCAGTGTCTTGCCCCCCTTGTAGCCAGTGTCTTGCCCTGCCCCCCTTGTAGCCAGTGTCTTGCCCTGCCCCCCTGGTAGCCAGTGTCTTGCCCTTTACATAATAAAAATAAATAATAAAAAAACCTACTTACCTATGAGGCCCGGTCCGCGCGTCCTGATCCTGCAAGCTTGAGAGCGTTATAAGCAGCGTGATGTCATCACGCTGCTTACGCCGTCTCGCGGGGCCGGGATCTCCTCGGCCGGCAGATCTGCCGGCTTAGAGGATCCCAGCGTCGCAGGTGGGTGTTGTACGCGGGGCGTCAGGCCCGTTGCGACGCTCAAGATGTATGTACGGCGCTCGGTGAGCACCGTACATACAGGGGAGGAGACCGGACGGGAACGATCCATCCTGCCTCCTCCCCGACTCTGACTGCGCGGCTGCTGTGAAACGGCTGCGCAGTCAGAGACATCGGCGGGCGCCGCCCGCACTAAGGAGCGCTCCAGGCCCACGGCAGCGGCCTGGAGCCGCCGAGACTCGGGGCACAGGCGGATTCATTCGGGGCTCATGCCCCGAATGAATCTGCCTAGCGACGCCCCTGGCTGCGGCAATCACCCGCAGCTGGAGCTCATTCCCATGTCACAATTGTGCGGAGCTCGCATGTGAGCCTGCACGATGTGCAGGACATACTGGTACGTCCACTTCCGCAGGCTTCCTATACAGACAGCCCTGGGGCTACTTTAAGGTCGCCAGGATTGACCATATATATGTTCGCTGGGCTCAATTGGGTCATCAGGAGTCTTGATCACCCAAAGGAGCAGAGAAATGCCCTTTGATTATGCTGTGTTTACGGACCGTGGCAATTAAAGTGTTACGCACTGTGTATAGGAGATTCCCTCCGCTACCCAGCACTTACAGTGACTGCTCTGGGAACAGAGCTATAAAGTACAGCTCTGTTCCTAGTACAGCCACAAAACCCCATTTTCTTCAGGGACGACCTGCACCACCCACTGGCTATAGGGGTTAAGGACACAGCCAGTTTTGCACCCAAAGACCGAGCCCCATTTTTCAAATCTGATATGTGTCACTTTAGGTGGGTATAACTTTTTGATACTTTTACCTATCCATGATTCAGAGGTTGTTTTCTCATGCATTTTGCTTTAAGCCAGTACTAAATTTTGGTCCTTACTATACTCTATTTGGGAAACATGTCACAAATGTCTATGTGTAAGACAGGCAGTTATTCAACACAAAATAGTTTATAACTAGCATCTACCATATGTCCACTGTAGTTTGGCATCATTTTTTAATGTCTTCATTTTTATGAATGATTTTTCACATTCTCAAGAAAATTTGCAACACCAGTCCTATTCTGATATTGCTTTGAGGGGCTTGTATGTTAGATAACCCCATAAAGGACTCCATCTAAAAAATGGCACCCCTTAAAGTATTCAAAACAGCATTTAGGAAGTTTGTTAACCTTTTGCTGGTGTCATAGAAAGTAAAGCAAAGTGGAGGTAAAATTTCACTTATTTTTTTTTACAGTCTTTCAATTTGTATCCATTATTTAATGGAACACAGTACACAAAAACATGGAAACACAACTCAATATTGATTCCCTCAATTCTGCCAGCTTTAGAGATATTCCATTTGTGGCCCTAGTGCACTATTTGTCACAACCACAAGCCCCAGGATAGGAGGAGCACCTACCCTGGGGCTTGTGGTTGAGACATTTTCATTAGGATATTTTTTGGGCGCCATTACAGATTTGCGGGCACCTGAAGGTGCTAAAACTTAATTAAAGACCTCATTTGGGAACCTCAATCCCTTAAGAAATATATCCAGGGGTGTAGTGGGTATATTGACCCCAAAGGTGTTTCACTGATTTTTTTTTTAAGATTAGACTGATTTTTTTTTTCCAATAAAATGCAGTTTTAGCTGAAAAGGTTTCAGTTTTACAAGGAATCCTAGATAAAAAGCACCCAAAATGTATTACACAATTTTCTCACGAGTTCAGAAATACCATATGAGTGGGTGTAAACTGCTGTTTGGCTGGGCGTGAGGGAGCACTATTTGGGTTTTGGAATGCAGATTTTGATGGGTGTCATATCGTGTTTTCAAATCCCCAAAAAGTACCAGAATAGGTGAAAACTTATAGATGTCCTTTTGGATTCAACACTAATCAGGGAACTCATCCATGGGTATATTGAGCATTTTTTAGCATTGGGCTATTAACATGGGGGAAAAACCCCAAATCCAATGTTTTTGGGTTTCATTTTTACAGGGTTCACTGTATGGTATAAATTACATAACTTTGCTATGCAGGTTGGCACAATTATAATATTAATTGTATGTAGTTTTTCATGATTAACTACATGAACACTATAAAAGTGAATTTGTAAAAAATACCTTTTCTATGTCGTCCTATTCTTTTTTATTTTTTGGTATACAAAGCTGTATTTGGGCTTGTCTTTTGCGAGTTCAGTTGAGGTTTTTATCTGTATCATTTTTGGGGGGGGCATGACTTTTTGATCGCCTTTTAGTCTGATTTTTGTTAGGCAGAAGGAAAAAAAATACTGCAATTCTGGTAGTATTTTTTATATTTTACAGAGCTCACAGTGCAGTATTCGTGCCATGTTAGTTTTACTTTGTGGCTCGATATCCAATTTATATAGTTTTTTATGTTGTAAGACTTTTAAAAAAAAAGTTTTTAGTTTGTTAATCAATATTTATTCATTACTATCTTCTGATATCGATAACTTTTTATTTTGCTGTAAAAAGAGCTGCATAATGGGTTTTTTTGCAAGCTGAATTGATGTTTTCATTGGTATTACTTTTATGATTTTTTTTATCATTTTTTATTTAATTTTATGTGCAGCGGGATGAACAAAAATTGCAATTCTTCTATTGTTTTTTTTCTACGTCATTCAGCATGCAGGTTAAATAACTTGAAAAGATTTATAGGCTAGGTCATTACTCACGCATTGATACCAGATATGTGTACTTTATTTTTATTGGGGGTGACTGGCGTTTGTGATGGGGAACGGACAGTGTGTATGTTTTTACTTTATTTATTTTTTTGTTAAACAATCTTTTATTTCAAGACAAATATACAAAGGAAATGTCATACATTCTTAATAGTACCTAAATCGACATCACATGAATACTGTATTGTAGATCACTGTTAGGCTATGTTCACACAGCTTATTGCGGCGCATATAGTACGCGCTGCAACACGTCAGGTGTTTTAGAACCACGCACTGATCAGTGCGTAATTCCAAAGCACAGGGGGGGCCAGCCGGGTGCCGGCCCCATAGACATGTATTGTCAGCGGCACGTAATTGCTGCTAACAATTCACGTCAATTCTCTGTCCGTGCGTACAATACAACCGTATTGTGCGTGCGGGGGTACGACGCGTAACCATAGCTCTCATAGAGAGCTATGGATTACCATAATTGCGGCACGCATTATAACGCGTATTAAGCACAATACGCTGCGAAATCCGCACACAACTACGCGCACAAATAAGCCCACACATACCTTTACAATACATAACAGGACATGTCTTTATTGTTCTGTGTCAGAACTGTCATGACCATGGCAACTGTCAGTCAGAAGCCTGGTGAAGTCACACACAGCTTGGAAGCCTTTGTTTGGCCTCTGAGTCATTAGGGAAGCCATCGACACCAGTGATCGTGCCGCCGGGGATCGGATTGTGACAGAGGGAGCCCATTCCTTCAGTCTCTTCCTTAGCTGCTGCAGTTGTTATTGTTCACGCCAGCTAAGGGATTAATTAGCTGCAAGCAAAGTTAACTCCGCTCGTAGCCGACAGCTGTAATATACCATGTGAGCTCCGCTTGTAAACCCGCAGAACGTCAGCATACGTTAAAGCTCTGTAGCCTTGTGCACTACACTTTACAGACCTCCTGTCATGGTATTAGGATCAGCTAGAAATAACAGTGCTGATATGCCAATCGCTGCTGTAGAACCACCCACAGCCTAACCAGGAAGTGCAAGTTTGAAGTTGGCAGTGGCTCAGTGAAACAGCATGGAGAGAATACCCCTTTAATAAGCACCTCAAAAAAGACCTTATTTTAGAAACTACACCCCTCAAGGAATATACCCAAGAGTGTAGTGAGTATATTTATCCTAGAGGTGTTTCACAGATTTTTGGAATATACCCAAGAGTGTAGTGAGTATATTTATCCTAGAGGTGTTTCACAGATTTTTGTAGCGTAAGGCTGTAAAAATGAAAAATGTAATTTTTTCTAATGATATGCAGTTTTAGATAAAAAGGTTTCATTTTCACAATGAAACAAGCATAAGAAAGCAGGACAAAATTTGTTACGTAGATTTTGGTGGGTTTCTTGTCGCATTTGCAAGGCCCCCAGAGTACCAGTACAGGCAAAACCTTCCAGAAGTCCCCTCATTTTGGAATCAACACCCCTCAGGGAACTCATGTAAGAGTACATTATGCATTTTACCTACAGGTGTTTCAGTGTTCTTTAGCATTGGGCCATGAACCAAAAAAAAAAAAAAAAAAAAAAAAAAAAACAAAGAAAAACTTAAAATGCAAAAAAAAGAAATTATGAAATCAGTTGCAAGTATAATTTAAAATTTATAATCCCGGGGGGACCTCTCACTTGGGGATTGGTTTTTGGTAAACGGAACGCAAGTCGCACGGTTTCCTTAATCGGGCCTCGCCACTTTATTTTCAACACAGAAAAAACTATACAGCAAACAAAATAAATTCGGGGCCCCCCACCACTAACTAAACGTCAGAGAGTCCCTCTCTACAGGGTCTGGGTCTCTACCGCCCCACAAATGTATCACACTGAAAGGGATACCCCTTGGGCTGGCTTCTTCAACCCTAGGGGAAACCACCCAGGATATTTCCCCAGGAAGGAAAGTCCCCACTATTGAGCCCATCCCCTAGGAAACTAAAGACCAGACGATTTAACGGGGCCTCTGATTTGGAAAGCAGCTGGCAACTCTCCTAATTACCTCTAGAAATTAAATCCGGGTTCCCTTGAACTGGGGCCTTCCTCAATGACAGCCAGCAATTTGGAACCAATACCTTGGAACTCCGCGGGTTTGCAGAACATTTTGGGGCGGAAAAAATGCATCTTTTAAGGGCGCCCCCCCACATACCCCCCCCTTTTGAAAAAAGGCCGTGGGCCCCTTTTCAATTGCCAAACTTCCCCCAGGGCAAAGTCCCCTTTCTGGGTATCCCTTAAAAGCCACCAGCAGGGGTTTAAAACTTTGGGCCAGTACTTCCCAGTTAACACTATGTTGTAAACTTTTGTAAGGAAACCCCCTCCCAAACCCGGATTATGCCATCCTCTTTTCCTGACCCTGGCTGATCTATCACTACGGGTTTTTTCCCAAACTTCTCCCTGTTCCCCTAGAACCCTCTCTTTTACTTTCCCAGATTAAGACCAGGGTCCATACCCCGATTCCAAGGTTCCCACACTTACTCGGGTTTATTTTTGGGCAACCGCCGGGCCCAAACCTTTCCTTTTCCCAACCAATAAGCGGGGAGCTTGTCTTTGCACAAACTACAACCAGCAACTTCCTAAATTCTTACACTCACCAGGGTAGCACATTTTCCTACCTCTGTCTGACGTTCCCTACTAAAGACCCATCGGGCATCACCAAATCCTGAGACACCCCCATACATTTTTCTTCACTGATCATTTTCATAGATGTCTGATTTCTCCTTGCTGTAAAATATACACCTGCCCCCACCATGGGGGAACTGGTCTCCCTTTACCTACCTCAATTTCACTGGATTACCCGGGTATCTCACAACTATTTTTATTTTCCTCGTTTTCCTCTGTCCCTCATTTTGCTTGAGCACAATTCCCCTGCTTTCTAGCAGTACCAAGGGGGAGATTCTTTTTTAATATTTTGCACTAGGCACGCTAAAAGGCTCATCTATACCTTAGAGTCAATACGGCCCTTTTGTACATGGTTCACCCCCTTTTCCCTTTTGGGAGCTGCTATGTCTATGGTGCTCTTGGGGATATTTTTAAACCCGGGCCCCCAAATTTACTTCACACCACTAGCAGAGCAACCACGTCATTTTTAAAAGTCTTTCCCTGTCATGCCCCACGCTTGCGGGGTTAGCTCTTGAAACACATTCATCCCTAGATCCGTAGAGAAGAACTTTTGCTAAGCGATGACTTTGGTTTACAAGACTGAAACACTTTTCCTCAGGTATCATTCCCAGAACTCAAAAATCTGCACTACACTGGACCCATTTCCCTCAAAAAAGGGAATGAATAGCCTCTTCTGTTAGCTCTAGTTCAAAATGGGCACTACCCGGGCTGTCTGGGTCTGCGTGGCCCACAGGGACAAAATTCCTGACTACCTGTGCGTTGCCCACCATACCACAAGGGGGCATCGCAACTGCACGTTACGCTCACATTCATACAGTGCGCTCCAGTCAGTGGTAGCCCTTTCCATCTGGAACCGGGGTGCTTCACTTCCTGCGGGGTTTTTTTCCTGCTTTCCCCCCCGGGGAAGGCATGGATACCTTGTTGTATGGAAAACCCCTTTTGTTCCCCTGGAGAGATTGTTTTAAACCCCCTTTCTCCTGGTTATCATCTAACAGGAACACTCCTCTGAATATTAGCCTTTTAAACCCCCAAACCTTGGGAAACCCCTGAGTAGTTTGTCCACTGTGGAGCTGTATTTCCAAAAAGCTATTTTCCTCTTACACTAACTTCTTTATTTTCCAGGGACACCTTTCCCTGGGCCTTTTCATTACCCCTGTCTAATGACTAGCAGTCTGTGCGGGGATGTTTCCTTCACATCCCCCGCAGGTGCAACGACGTCTGATGCTACTGGACCCTCTGTTCAGACAGACATTTTTCACAAAAAAAACTTTTTAAAATAGATGACTCAGCAGCAATACGGGGCCCCTCAGACTTGACCAGTTCCCCCCCCCAATGTCCGGAAACTGCTTCCTGGATCTTCGGCCGGCTCCCTTGGACCCCGTCCAGCCCGGCCAAGTCCTCACAAAATTCATGTGACGTTTAACAAGCACTTGATGTTCAAGTAAAGGAACAGTTTTACCCCATTCCAGTTGGGTCCCCACGCTTTGCCCATGCCCTGGCCCTTCTGGACACATCTGGTGACATTTCCTCATCGTAGAGGTGGGTTTCCCACCCACCGGGAACCCCCAATCTGGGGCTGTGACTCCTCTTCCTGATGAAAAAAAACAGTAAACAACACCTCCTGCTGCTGTATCAACCTCAGTGGCTCCCTCTGTGGACGGTGGCAGGGTTCCCTGTGGATAAGTTGGTTCCCCTTGGAAATAGCAGCATGCAGGTCATTTAGGGACCCCATTTTTTTGGGCCTTTTTTTTACACATCCTTTTTGGCATTTAGATTTAATCGTGGGGATCCCCCCCCCTTTCCAGGGATTTTAACAGAGGCAATTTGGCCCCCCCCTTTTAGGCATGGCCAACGTTCTGCAGGGGGCACTTTCCCAGATATGGCGCTTTTCCCATCTGCCCCACCTCGGGCCCCCACAATCCCAGAAAAGCGGAAAGTCTCTGCCAAGTATGTTTCCACTGCAGCCCCTCATATTCCAAGCCATGATCGACCCCCCCAAGACAATCTCAAAAAATAACCACAGTCTCCCCAGGCCCTGGTCGGGTCCTCATAAAGGGTTTTTACTTTGGGTCGATTCTGGAGCGTTTTTTTAAAAAAGCCCAAATCAACTTAAAATGGGACCCCACCCACTCGCCTTCCGGGGTTTCTTACTAGCAGTTTCTCATACGGGCCAAAAATCACCCCTTTCGGGGAAGAGTGGGTTGTCCGGGCAAAAACGATCCAGGTCTTTTTTGATTTTTTTCCCCCGCTGGGCTTTGGTTGGTTAATGGGGAGGTACAGCTTGCTGGGGGTCCGGGGGTGTACAAACCACACATGACCCCCCTCCCCCCGGGGACTTTGGTTGTTATGGTCATCTGGTGCTGCTTGTGGGTGGCCCCGGGGTTGCACAAACTCAACATGACCTCCCCCCCTGGGGACTTTGGTTGCTTCCGCCCCCAGTTTTTCCCCACGGGTAAAAGTTCAGACAGCACCAGTCTTTTCCAGAAAAAACAAAAGCCCCTGTGCGGGGGGGTTGGGCATTTCGTCATTTTTTCAGAAGCATTTTGGGGTTTCCTGCTTCCCCTTTATTCATAGTTTCATAGTTTCTATTTTTGTAAGGGCGAAAAAAAGCGGAGTCTATCTAGTTCAGCCTGTTTTGCAAATGTTGATCCAGGGGAAGGCAAAAAACCCCCAATGGGGTAGAAGCCTTTGTCCTCATTTTGGGGGAAAAATTCTTCCCGACTCCAATCTGGTAATCGGAAAAATCCCGGGATCAATGACCCCTCTCTGAATCCTAGAACAAAACTTGTTATATTATTATGCCCAGAAATGCATCCAAACCCTTTTTGCCCACTTTTAGTGAATTCCCCATGAAAATTCCCTCTGCCGAGAGTTCCACAGTCCCTGTCTTACAGTAAGAACCCCTTTCTTGTTTTGTGAAGTTTGTTCTCAAGACGTAGGGACCCCCCTTGTTCTAGATACCCCCGGGGTAAAATAAAAAAATTTGGGGAGATCTCTTATTGCCCTTTTGATGTTTTAAACATTTTTTTTGCCCCCCCGAAGCGTTTTTTTCTCTAAACTAAATAACCTAATCTTGTAATCTTTCTGGGTACTGTAGCCCCAACCATCCTTTTATTATTTTGTTGCCCCCCTTTGCCCTGTTCAACTCTACAATGTTTTCCGTGCACTGGGGCCCCAAATGTACCAATATTCCTGGTGGTTTAAACCTGACTTGTATAAATGGGAGAATAAGTTCTCATATGTGCTCTTGCCCCTTTTTAAACACCCCCTGACCTATTTGCCCTTGGCAGCGTACAATTAAAGTTTAGTCCCCCGGATTCCCAAGTCCTTCTCCATGTCACTTTTACCCAGCCTTTTCCAAAATTTTTTTAAAGTGTCATGCAATGGTTTTTCCCCCATTGCATACCTTTTTATTTTTCATGTTTTAAAACCAAATCTGCCACTTCTCTGCCCAGGCCTTTAATTATCCAGATCCCTTTGTTTTAAAAATTTCCTCTATTGTGTTTTTATTTACAGAGTTTGACGTCTGCAAAGTCGTTTTTCCCGTGCAATCCAGTGTAAGATGTTAGAAAATTTGAAGAGGAAGGGCCCCAAAATACCCTTGTGGTCCCCCCTATAAAAGCGATTCCCGTAGAATATGTACCTTAAAATTACAACCCCCCTTTGTTTTCTATCATGAGCCGTTGCTTACCCCTTGCAACGTTTTCCCCATCCAAGCATTCTCATTTTACTTACCAACCTTTTTTTTGGCCCGATCAAAAGCTTTAGAAAAAACTTAAAATATACATCCTTTCCTCACCCCGATCCCTCTGCCTGACTTCCCATAGAAAATTTATGAGTTATCTGACAGGGCCGATCCTTCAAAAACCCTTGCTGGAACGGGTTTTTACATTTTTTTTTCAGTGAGAAAATCCCGGATACCTTTTCCCGAGAAAACCTTCAAACATTTTACCTACAAAAGAGGGCAAAAAATTTCCGGCCTATAGTTTTTTGATCCTTTTTTTACCCCTTTTTGAATATTGGCAACATTTGCTATGCGCCAACTTTTTGGGTACCCCCTTATTAGACAGTCCATAAATTTAAAAGGGGCCTATCTTGAAAAAAAACACTTAATCCCCTTTGGAACTGGGTGTATGCCCCCTTTGGGCCCGGGGGGTTTGTATTTTTTCTTCTTAGCGGAGCTGCACTTTTTTTGGTTTTAAAATAAAAAACTTTTTTGTTGGAGTTTGCCCATCGTCGTAACAGGAAGCTCATCCTCCTCGGTAAATACGTGGAAAAAAAGTGTTTAAGGGTTTTCTTTTTTCTCATGCCCCTCTGTCTCTCCCCCGTATTTTTCAAAGGGCCAACATTTTTGTTTTAATCTTTTTTTATTTAATAGTTTAAAAAATATTTTGGGTTAGTTTTACTTTCTATGGCGATTTTTTCGTCTACAGCTTTCTTCCTTTTTCTTTATTTTTACCACTTTTTTTTTTTTCCCTATAGCTTTTTAGTGCCCTTCACTACCCTTCCAATTTTATAGGTGAAAACGCTTTCTTTTTTTTTTTTTTATTGCCTCTTTTACATCCCTGATGATCCACTTGGGTTTTTCCCGTTTCTTTGTCAGGGACCCGGGGCAGGGAAACACACAGACACAGACAATGGGCCCTGCCTACCAGCCCCTGTCCCTGCTTTTGGGGAACCGATCCCTTAATAGGTCGGCCCCCCCAGAAAACTGACGCGAATGATACGTGTGACACAAAGGACAAAAAAAAGACACAGAACAATAAGGGGGTCAGGTGGGCCAAAGTCGGCAACATACGGGGAAGCGGTCGGCTGAACAGAAGAGAAAACCCGGGGCCAGCCAAAGGTCAATACCGGTCGGGGCAACAGTACCAAATCACGGAGAGAGAATGGCAGAACCAGCAGGGGCGGGAACAGAAAAGGGCAGCATAAAGGGGCAAGACTAAGGGGGAAGACACAAGCAGGCAAAGATGAAAAGGGAAATGACCCCTTTAATATGGGAACCAAGGGAGGAGGATTGAGGTATAGGGGAAAAAACACAAGGTGGATAGGGAAAAAAAGGTTGTCAAACAAAGGGGAAAATCATTAACTCCAAGAGTGTGGGGATTCCTGGCCAGGGGGTGGGCAGGAAAATAAAACAAGGAGAGAGGAGAAACCCCATTCACATTTGGAATAAAATCAAAAAATAAGTAAAAACCAGGGGGTTTCCCTCGAACCCCCGGGCCCCGGAACAGAGCCCAAAGTGGGTTCTGTCAGGGCTGAATGACATTCTAAATTTTTTTATTCCATAAGGTATGTACCCTCACAGTGGTGCCTAGGTGTTTTTTAAAAATATCCAATTTATTATTTTGTTCTGCCCCTTTTTAAACACATTGTCCATCAATACGGTTTAGGGCCTCCCTAACCAGAATTTAAAATTAGCCTTCCTAAAAATTCATGTTTTTTTGGGTCCTTGACAAAAAACTCTATTGAAAGGGTAAAAAGGGAAATTTATTTAATTTTTGGTCAATTTCCCAGGGGGCCCCTCAACCCGAACCTTTTTTACTCTGTAGGGGCTATTTTCAAAATTAAATCTAGGGGGGCCTTTCCCCTATTTGGTTCTTTTCACCCCTTTTGGGAAAGGTAATTATATTAGTTATTGACAAAAAAACCGTTCCTTTTGTGGAGCTACAGGTTTAAAATTCCCCTTGATGTCGGGTATTAAAAGTCGCCCAAAAATAAAAAACCCCCATTCTGTTTTGCCGCCTCATCTATTTGTGGTACACTTTTTTGGGTTTTTGTTTTATTGGGGGCCTTTTTGCGCCCCAAAGTATTATATTGTTATTTTTTTCCCATGTTTTTTACCCCCTAATGATTCCATTGTATTACCTTACCTAATCTTTCCGCGTGTTGGCTTTAGACCAGGATTTTTTCATAGAGACAAAACCTCCCCCTTTCCCGGGCTTTTTTGATTCTTAAAAAAAAACTGTAAACTGTAAGTTAACCCCCCCTCGAGCTCTGCCACCCCCGTCTCTGTTACCCCCCTATGTTTAAATTTTTCTTCAGCTATTAGTAATTTTTTGTTTATTTTTTTGTTGGTCAATCCTGGCTTGGGCAGCATGCAAATTTTAAAATTTTTCAATTTTATTTCCCTTTTTCCTGATATTTTTAAACTATTTCTAAACCCCCTCCTTCCATCCACCCCCGATTTATTACTAAATTTCCCCCTCTATCTTCCTATTTGCATTATCTTTTTTTGTTACCCCCCCCCCCCCCTCTAGTTTTAAAAATTCCTCCAACTTCCTGGCCATTTTGTCCCCCCAAAAAGCTGCCCCTCCCCCTTTAGGTGAGCCCCTCCCTAGATAGACCTGTAGCCAAACAGAAGTCAGCCCCTTTTCCAAAAACCCAAATCCCTTTCCAACACCAATTTTTGAGCCACTTATTACCTCTCTAATCTCCCATGCCCCTTTGGGGTGGGGCCCTGGAAAAGGTTTAAAATTTTTGAAAATATTATTGGAGGGCCTTGCCCTTGAGCTTTTGCCTAAGCCCCAAATCATTTTTTTGGACACTCCCCACCTCAACTTTGTCATTGTTGCCAATGTGGACCCTGACCTGGGTTCTCACCGCCCCACCCCGCAGTCTGTCAACCCGATCCCGATTTTTTCGAATTCGGCCCCTTTTAAAAAACATACTGTTCGACGACCCTCTTTTGGCGATTGCCCGTCTGTGCCCCTAATTAGGGTCCCCAACTATAGCACCGTTAGCTGCTGCACTCCCATTCCCATTACTGGGCAACGGGTAGTGTCTTTGCGGCAAGCTATTTCTGAGTTATCCCCCTCATTGCCAATCTTCAAAATTTTTTGGGGGGTACCCAAATCAGGACAGCCTTCCTGACACTCTTCCCTCTACCCTTTTTTTGCTGTTACCCCCTCTAGTGCCCCTGTTCCCGCAACCCATGCTCCACCCCCCCACATCTACACCTGGAGTGAGTGTCAGTGAGCGGAAACTCGCTTCCAAATTGCCAAGGATTCCCGTGTCCCACTTTTCTCATTTAGATCCGGTCCGGGCTTCTAAAAAAGTGCAGTGTCCAATCTTGCCGAGTATGCCCCCTCGAACTGTTTTCAAGGGTGGCATACATTGCACAGGTTGTGCACTGGACAGTTGTTAAAATGGAACTCATGGGGATGTTACAAAAAATATATGAATACAATTAAAAATAAGCGATACAATACGTCCCCTCTAAACTCCCAAATCTAAAGTCTTCATCGAAGTCTCCAAAAACTTAAAAAAAACACACTTTAGGCAAATGCATCACAGATCGTTCACTCCCTCAAAAACTCAGTTTAAAAAATTTTCCCCACTGCTGTTTGGGGTGTGCTCAACTCTCTTTCAGGGCAAAAAGGGCCCCACCACCCAAAAAAGCTCTATTTAAGCTCTGTGTTAGGTAACCACACCCCCACCCGTCACCTGACCAGTCCGTGATCAACAAGCCCCCACAATGTTATTTTTTAACTTAGAATAAATACCTTTAAAACTTAAATGTAAAACTATAAAAAAAATAATTTTTAGTAGAAGAACTATATGTCTGCTATAGATTATAAATGTACTGCAATAATAAATAAACACAGGTATAAATAAACACAAGTATTTGCTGGAGGATTAACAAGGACTTCTCCCTCTCAATCTTAAGTCTCCAACACTTAAAAGAAACACACTTTAAGGCAAACACACTCGCAGACTCGTTCACTCGCTCAAAATACTCAGCTTTAAACCTTTCCCACACTGCTGTTTGGCTGTGCTGCAACCTCTCTTTCAGGAGCAGCCCCTGCAGCCTCAACACTGTGCAAAATTCAGCAGTCCACTGGTTCAGCACTCTTGTGCCCGTTCAATTGTGCCACACATGCACCAATACTAGCGCCACTGCGCCACTTTAGTTACTGTGTCAGTCCTGAGGCCGACGTGCCCGCATCCTCCACCATATGTAAGCGTTCACTCGTGTTCGGCCGCCATCTTGGCCCGGCCTGGGGGACACTCTCGCTCTGGGATCGCCGCTTTGGTAAACGGAACAGCAAGTCGACACAGGATTCTCTTGAAGTCTGGCCTCTGCCAGCTTTATTCTTCAACACAGCAAAACATATACAGCAAACAAAATAAATCCTAGGCCGTCCAGCCACTAACTAAACATACAGAGAGTCCCTCTCTAGCAGTGGGCTGGGTCTACTACAAAGCCCCACAGACATGTACTCACACTGTACAATATAGTCCTTGGGTCTGGCTTCTCTCAAGCCTAGGGGGAAACCACCCAGGATACTCTCCTAGGCAAGGCACACGTCCTCCACTGACTGTGAGCCACACTCCCCCTTGGTACACTGAAGACCAGACTATTTAACAGGCCTCTGAGTTGGACAAGCAGCTGAGCAACTCTCCTAATTACCACCTGAGTAATTAACTCCTGGTTACCCTTGCCAGACTGCTGGCCTTCCTCAATGACAGCCAGCAACTTGTTAACCCATAGCTTGGAACTCAGCTGCTGCAGAACATCTAGTGGCGGGGAAATGCGATCTTTTAAGGTCGCACCGCCACTATATATATATATATATGTATGTATATATATATATATATATATATATATATATATATATATATATATATATATATATATACACACACACACACACACAGTTAGGTCCATATACTTGGACACTGACATGAATTTTGTTTTTTGTACCCTTTTATTGAAACATATTCAAGTTATAGTTATATAATGGACAATGCTGCTCAATCGGGTTGTAATCAGGTGACTGACTTGGCCATTCATGAATATTCCACTTCTTTGCTGTAATAACTCCTGGGTTGCTTTGGCTTTATGTTTTGGGTCATTGTCCTGTTATGAAACGCTGACCAATCAGTTTGGCTGCATTTGGCTGGATTTGAGCACACAGTATGTTTCTGAATACTCTTCAGGATGTAGGCGTATTAATATTCAAGTCTACCATAAAGAGAAGACTGCATGATAGTAAATTCAGAGGGTTCACTGAATGAGTGCAAGCCACTCATAAGCCTCAAGAATAAAAAGGCTAGATTGGACTTTGCTAAAAAAAACCATCTAAAAAAGCCAGTACAGTTCTGGAAGAACATTCTTTGGACAGATGAAAACAAGATCAACCTCTACCAGAATGATGGAAAGAAAAAAAGTATGATGAAGATGTGGTACAGCTCATGATCAAAAGTTACCTCATCATCTGTAAAATATGACGGAGGGGGGGGGGGCGTGTCTGAGCACCAACCAAGATGGCCGCGTAGCTCTCTTTCTCCTGGGACCCGCTGAGCACAAAAGGGGCTGCTGAAGCACATACCTGGCCAAAATCGTCCCAAAGGCAAAGGGAAAGAAGTTTAACGAGTTGGGAGTCGGAGGAGCTTAATTTCGCCATGAACAGCGGTGTTTCTGAGAAGAAAGAAACAGCGACACCGGCCACGTCAGGTGTGGGAAGACGGAAAAGCCCGCGCTACAGATACCAGACGCGGGCACAGTCTAAAGGACTGAACAGTGTAGCAGAACTAAACGCCTACCCTGCTTGTGGAGTGACGAGAGCCTCACGGTCAGGAGACTTATAGGCAGTGGTGGGTGTACGGAGGAAGAAGGAGGTTGGACGGTGGCATGGGCAGAGAGGTTGCGACGGCCGGAGAGAGAATTGGCGGGCTCGCGCTGCAGCGCAGAAGACAGCTACAAGTCACGGCCGCAGCTACTGAGACGCAGCGGAGGATCTGTGGTGCCATTCCTAATTTAAAGCAGGGCAAACTCCACAAGTGAAGAAGACGGCCGGAGAGGTGAGAAGGACACACAGCGGGTTGGAGGGAGTGTGTCGGGAGTGGAGGCTGCCTTTAGAACAGGAAAAGCTGGCACTGAGGTGAGCCCAGTTATCCAACGCAACTCCCACAAACACCTAGTGGGTTCATAATTTGGCTCATACGGGACGGTGGCCCTGTCAGTTAGAGTGGCATGGAGGTCAGGCATATGTGAGCGCGGCGGCCATTTTGGAAACGAGTGCCCTCCATCTTAGACAGCCTGGTGAAACCTAAGCCGCAAAGGTCGCATACGAGGCACAAGAAAGGTAGCAGTGTCACGTTAAACTCCCATTCCATAACGGACTACTTTACCAGGTCCTCTTCTCCAGAAAACAGATCTGTTGGGGAGCATCCTAATTGTCCTGCTTGGGGGTCTCTCAAACGGCAGGAACTGACGTCTGCAGACCCAAAAAGAGGCCCTCCATTACTTAATACAACGCCCGTACGGGGGGACCAGTCTCCGGCTACAGTCTACTCCAGAGACATTAACCCGTCATCCCCGCCTCTGTCTGCCAGCTGTGGTGCCTCATGGATCTTGCCTTGTGCGCCCTCCTGGCCCTCGCTGAAAGCCTATCTACCCAATACAGACTCCTCATCTCAAGGGTCCACCATGCCGTCCAAATCCCGCACTCCGCGGAACCAGAAACAGCACCTAGGAACCTCTAGCCATAGGTCCGCCTCATGGTCCGTTCCTGTTGAAGATGCTATGGACACCATTCCCGAACAGAGGAGTGGGCTTCTTCATCTGAATCCATGCTAGAAGCTCCCGAAACAGCCCTAGCCTCAACCTCCCATCCTCAAGATATTCGAGCTTACTTAAGTCATCTTCCTACCATGCGTGACTTCAAAGCCCTTGTAGCTGAGGTAAAAGAGACATGTAGATCTGAAATAGCTGCGGTCTGAACAGTCCTGATGTGCAGAGCAGGTGGGGTTGAGGATCGCGAATCAGCTCGAGGTGACACATGACGATATGTCTCAGATTTGCAATCTCAGATTTCTTTACAAGCTTATATCCTCAGAGAGACCACCAGACATCTAGAGGACCTTGACAACAGAGGTCGAAGATGTAACATCAGGATCAGGGGCCTCCCAGAACCAAACGAAGCTGAGGATTTGCTTGGGTTTTACAAAACTCTTCAATTCCATCCTAGGCGAAACGGATACCCATGTAATTCAACTGGACCGAGCACATTATTAGGGGAACAGACAGGACAATCTGCCACAAAGACCGGGATCGTCAAACGGTATTTTTGTTTCCCGGGGGGGGGGGCCCGATTTTCGACATATCGCGGACGGTTGGACAGTTTGTGGGTGGGGTTTGGTGAGAACCCAGCTGTAAAGGTGAAACTTTGGCCCCAAAGACAAAGTTAAGGTAGGGGCCCCCGCCCTTTAAAAAAATGATTTCAGGGATTTGGGCCCCAAAACCCCTCGGGGCCCAAGGCCCTCCAAGGTAATATTTTCCCCAGAAATAAACCTGTTCCAGGGGGGCCACCCCCAAGAGGCAGTGGGAGATCAGGGGGTTTGGAAAAAGTGGCAAAAAAATTTGGTGTGGGAAAAGGGGGGAAGGGTTTTGGGTTTTTTGGAAAAACGGGCTGACTTCTGTCTTGGCAAACAGACTCTATGCTAGGGGGGGGGCTGACCTAAATGGGGAGGGTGCGCAGTTATTGGAGGAAAAAAAGGCCAGGAAGTTTTGGGGGAATATTTAAACTAGGGGGCTGGGGGGAGGGGAACTCCCCAAAAGCTGCAAGATAGTGAAGATAAGATGGGAATTAGGAAAAAAAAAAAGGAGGGGGAGTGGGGGGGAGGGGGTTTTTGGGGCAATAGATAAAAAGATTAGGGGGAAAGGAATAAAAACTGGGAAAAACTCTAAAAATTTCAAAGCTGACCAATGCCCGGAGTCTGACCAACAAAAAAAAAAAACTAGAATTAAATTTTTGGGGAAGAAAAAAATGCCCTAGTGGGGGTAACTGAGACATGGGTGACGAGAGCTCCCACTGGGCGGTTAACTTTCGGGTTACCGTCTATTTATAAAGGAAACATAAAGACCGGGAAAGGGGGGGGTAACTGTCTTTTTAAAATCCTGCGAAGCCTACACTGCCCGGGGGGGTTTTAGGTTTCAGGTAATTTAACAGGTGGGAAACATTATGGGTAAATATACATGGGGGGGAAAACAGTAATAAAATTTTAATAGGAGTTTCTATAGGGGGCCCCCAAAAAAAAACAGAAAACCCTGGAAAAAAGTAAACCCCAGGGAAATAGATCAAAGGGGGCCCAATCAGAAAAGAGGTTATTAAATTTTGGGGGGAATTTTAAATTTTCCAGGGCCCCAATGGGAATCTGAAAACCTTTTAGCCTCACAAAGGGGAAAAAGGGTTTTTTTCAAAACTAAATGAAAATTTTAAAAAAATTTCCTTTGCCAAAAGGGCAAAAAACCCACTAGAGTAAAGGGCCCCTTTTAGACTTAATAATTTACCAAAAAGAACCCGACAGAGTAACAAAGGTTAAAGGTTTAAGGGGGACCTAAGGAAAATTTTACCATAATATAATAAAATTTTTCCCTTTTTTCCCCTTTAATAGAGTTTTGTGTCCCCAAAGGGGCCACAAAAACACCCGAATATTTTGGGGAAAGGGTTTAAAAATTTTTTTTGCTTAGGGAGGCCCCAAACCGAATTGACAATGTGTTTAAATATGGGCAGAACAAATAATAAATGGGATATTTTTTAAAAAAATTCTGGATACCACTGTGGAGGTACCTACCTTATTGTTTAAAAAAAAAAATTAGAAAAAAGGGAAAAAAAACCCCAAAGTGGATCAACAGAGATGTAAAGGGGGCCCAAAAAAAAAACAAAAAGAAAGCGTTCACCCCACTAAAACATTGGGCAGAGAAAAGGGCCAAAAAACTTAAAAGGGAAAAAAATAAGTGTGTAAAATAAAGATTAAAAGGGAACAAAGCTGGGACGGAAAGAAATAATTTCTATTGAAAGTAAAACCCAACCTCAAAATATTTTTTAAAAAATTTAAATAGTAAAAAAAATTAAAAAAGAAAAAAGTTGGCCCTTTTAAAAATTTTTGAGGGGGAGACGTAGAGGACGATGAGAAAAAAGCAAACCTATTTAAACACTTTTTTCTCCACTGTATTTACCGAGGAGGATGAGCTTCCTGTTGAACAGAGGGATGAGGTAACTCCAACTTAAAAGTTTCTTGTCTAACCCAGGAAGAAGTGCAGCTCCGCCTTAAGAAGATTAAAATAGACAAATCCCAGGTCCAGATGGCTATACACCCACGTGTTCTAAGGGAGTTAAGTGATGTCATAGATAGGCCCCATTTCTTAATATTTATGGACTGTCTAATAACGGGGGTCCCAAAGGATTTGGCGCATAGCAAATGTGGTGCCAATATTCAAAAAGGGGTCAAAAAGTGATCCAGGAAACTATAGGCCGGTAAGCTTTAACCTCTGTTGTAGGTAAAAATGTTTGAAGGTTTTTCTCAGAGATGCTATCGGGAGTATCTCACTGAAAATAAATGTATAACCCCATTCCAGCATGGGTTTATGAAGGATCGGTCCTGTCAGACTAATCTCATCAGCTTCTATGAGGAGGTTAGTGCTAGACTGGATCGGGGTGAGGCACTGGATGTCATATATCTAGATTTTTCTAAAACATTTGATACTGTGCCACATAAAAGGTTGGTAAGTAAAATGAGAATGATTGGATTAGGGGAAAATGTGTGCAAATGGGTAGGCAACTGGCTCACTGATAGAAAACAAAGGGTTTGTAATTAACGGTACATACTCAGACTGGATCGCTGTTACTGTGGGGTACCACAGGGCTCATATGGGCCCTATCCTCTTTAACATTTTCATTAATGATCTTACACAGGGCTTACTCAGTAGAATATCGATCTTTGCAGACATTACTAAGCTCTGTAAAGTAATCAACACAATAGAGGATAATGTGTTATTAAAAAGGGATCTGGATAAGTTGGAGGCCTGGGCAGGGAAATGGCAGATGAGGTTTAATACAGATAAATGCAAGGTTATGCACATGGGAAGGAAAAATCCATTACATGATTGCAAAGTTAAATGGAAAAACACTGGGTAAAAGTGACATGGAGAAGGACTTGGGAATCCTGTGTGACAGTAAACTTAATTGTAGCAGCCGTGTCAGACAGCAGCTGCCAAGGCAATAGGATCATAGGGTGCATTAAAAGGGGCATAGAGCCACATGATGAGAATATTATTCTCCCATTATACAAGTCACTGGTTAGACCACACATGGAATTTTGTGTACAGTTTTGGGCACCCGTGCACAGGAAAGACATTGTAGAGCTTGAACAGGTACAAAGGCGTCCAACAAAAATAATAAAAGGACTGGGTGGACTACAGTACCCAGAAAGATTAGCAAAATTAGGGTTATTTAGTTTAGAGAAAAGACGGCTTCGGGGGGGACATAATAATATGTTTAAATACATCAAAAGGTCAAATAGAGATC
>JAODAL010035524.1:0-42843 GCA_025379985.1 Phyllomedusa bahiana | reverse complement strand
CCCGTTGTAGGGGGAGCTCTTGTTGCCTTTCGGCGAAGCGAATATCCACTCGGGTGGCCAAATGGATTAGGTCATCCAAGGCAGCTGGTAGATCCCGAGCGGCGAGCTCATCCTTGATTCGCCCCGAGAGGCCTTGCCAAAATGTCGCCACCAACGATTCTTATTCCAGTCCAGCTCCGAAGCGAGAGAGCGAAACTGTACAGAATACTGACCGACTGTTGGTGTCGCCCTGACGAGCGGAGGCAGTGCCGCGGCAGCCGAAGTAGTACGGCCTGGTTCCTCAAAGACTGTGCGGAACCCCCGGAGGAAGGTTTGGAGGTCCGCTGTCAGAGGATCCCCTCGATCCCATAGTGGTGTAGCCCAAGCCAAGGCTTCTCCCGACAAGAGGCTGATTATGAAAGCCACCTTGGCTCGCTCTGTAGGGAATTGGCGCCGCATCATCTCGAGGTGGATGGAGCATGGATGATGAATCCCCTGCACTTCTTGGGGTCTCCATCGTAGCGAGAGGGGACTGGCAGATGCAGAGAGGGTCCGAAGCAGGTTAGAGCAATGGATCCCGGGAGCAACGGATGCAGGTGCAGAGGCGGCACCCCGGTGGAGGCAGACGGGTCGCAAGGTTGTGCATCATGGCCTCTAGCTGGTCGATACCCTGGCTCTGCTGGGCGACGGCCGTCGTGACGTCCCGGAGATCGGGCAGAGGTACCCTGGCAGAATCCATGGCCAGTCTGTACTGTAACGGAGGAGTGGATCCGCTGGGCCAAAGCAAGCGATGATAGCTAAGCCACGCCAGGGAACGGAGTCTAAGTAGCTCCCGGTTTCACCAGAGCCCGCCGCAAAGCGGGATGGACTTGCTGCGGCGTGAGGCTACCAGGTCGTTACCCCTGACGTGACTTGCTTGCGATGGCGGCCGGGGGTACAGCGTGGTACAGAAACGTAATCCGGAGGCGTAGTCGGGGGCAGGGAGAAGGTCAGGGCAGGCAGCAGAGGTTCGTAGTCAGAGATGGGCAGACGGTCAGGGCAGGCAGGCAAACAGGCAAGGTGAGGAACGTAAGCAGACGGACTGGTACACGGGAAATCAAGGCTGAACTCTATACACTCTTAAAGCTCCAAAACACACCAACAGACTGGCAGCGAGTGCAAGGGGCGTCTACCATATATAGGACCAGCGGCCTTCCATTAACCAATTAAAGGCGCGCTGGCCCTTTAAATCTGGACCAGCCGTCGCGCACGCGCCTTAAGCAGGGATTATGCACGCGGCAGCTGTCAGAGCTGGAGACAGGAGCGGGGACTGGTAAGTACGGGGTCTCCCGGGCAAGAGGAGAAGGACCACAGCTGCGGACAGCCGCAGTACCCGTGCCGGACCCCGTGTGCACAGGGGGACGGCCGTGGCGAGCTGCGGCGCCGCGCGCCGTGACACTGCTGCTGTGGTGACTAAAAGAAACCTATTATTTCACCGCCAAAAAGACTTTTTTTCCTGTGCTAATTCAAAAAGCGAAGGATATTTACAAGTTTTCTCTTGTTGTGTAGCGTAAAAAACATGCCATTGCAACACGCTAAAAAGCTCGTAGTTTGTGGTTGCTCAATTGTTTGGCGCAATTTACATCCAGGGGTTATTTAAGCGATGTTCTTCTGCTGTGGTGACTAAAAGAAACCTATTATTTCACCGCCAAAAAAGACATTTTTCCTGTAGCATAATTCACAAGCAAAGGTTAATTACAAGTTTTCCTCTTGTTGTGTTGCGTAAAAAACACGAGATTGCAACACGCTACAAATAGTGTTGAGCGATTTTTATCGACAAAGTTGAAATCGGCAAGGTTTTTATGGTGATCGAAATTTCCAGATCAAAGCGATAATTTTAAAGGGTTTAAAAACTGAGCATTTATCTATTAGATCACGCCATTTTCGGCGCTTCCCGTAATTTTGCCGGCCCGAAATCAGATTACAGAATAGAGCAGGGTGAGATGTGTGTGCGACGTCATGACTGGGATGTGTATGGTTGCGATTGGCTGGAAAAATCACATGACCTCATTTTACATAGAACAGCGTTTCCTGTTTTCCTGTCTCTCAGCGTCTCATAGGGATAGGACCTGCGCTCTGGGCCTGTGGCCAAACAGCTCAGCGAAATTAGTCTATTTCTGCACAGAGAAACCTCTACTATTAGCTGTGATCCTTCCAATTTAGTTATTTTTAGAGATTTGAAGATTTTATGTAATTAGCTAGAGAATTTTAAAGCAGCATCTACCCCTGTAAAGTCACGGCGGGGAGAGGGAGGGGGGGGGGGGGGCCGCGGGCGACCAGACAAGTCTATCTATAAAGAAAAACTGGATAAAGTTCAACAAGACTTAGTGTAGACATTGTAGTGGAATTATCTTTATTATTAACAGTTTGCTATTGAAATATTTCCTGGATATTTGGGCCCGCCAGAACCTATATTGGATAACATCATTTCTAGTAACTGCAGGTCTCTTTGTTAGGTGCAAAACTCACTTTTATTATCAGTATCATTTTAGATATGTGTTCATTTTAATTTTACCCCTTACACCTGTGACTGTTGATATATCCACCTTGCAGTTAAATTACAATCCAGCAATCTTGTAGTCAAGCACAGGTTGTTTGTTGCCAAAAATACCCTGTATCATACGAAAACATAACAGTTATAGGTGTTTTTTAGACTTTTGCGCACCAGCATTGTTCATTGACGCAGCATCCACGTAAATCTTAAAACAGCAATAATCTATTCACCACAGGTGAATTGAAAGGTGCAAAAATACCGTTTATTATACCAAAACTAACAGTTACGTGTTTTTTGACTTTTGCGCACCCAGCTTTGTTCATTGACGCAGCATCCACGTAAATCTTAAAACAGCAATTCAATATTCACCACTGGTGAATTGAAAGGTTCTGTGACTTTTATAACCTAAGTGTGTGGCCTAAGATGTAGCACGTATCCATTTGACTGTTGTGGATGTTAATTTCAGCTTCTCCAGCCTTTTTTGGGTGTAATAATCAAGGTGTTGTTGCTCCTCCATAGACTTTAATGGTAATCGCTCAAAATCAAATGCTCACTATCGAAAAACCTTATCGATAGCGGCCGACTATCGACTATCGATCGATCTCGATAGCCAACGCAATCGATCAACACTAGCTACAGAGCTCGTAGTTTGTGGTTGCTCAATTGTTTGGCGCAATTTACATCCAGGCGTTAATTAAGCGTTGGTCTGCTGCTATGGTGACCAAAAGAAACCGTTTATTTCACCGCCAAAAAAGGCATTTTTCCTGTAGCATAATTCACAAGCAAAGGGTTAAATACAATTTTTTCCTCTTGTTGTTTAGCGTAAAAAACACGCCATTGTAACACGCTACAAAGCTGGTAGATTGTGGTTGCTCAATTGTTTGGCGCAATTTACATCCAGGGGTTAATTAAGCATTGTTCTGCTGCTGTGTTGACTAAAAGAAAATTATTATTTCACCGCCAAAAATGACATTTTTCCTGTAGCATAATTCATAAGCGAAGGTTCATTACAAGTTTTCCTCTTGTTATGTAGCGTAAAAAACACGCCATTGTAACACGCTGCAAAGATAAGAGTATGTGGTTGCACAATTGTTTGGCGCAATTTACATACAGGGGTTAATTAAGCTTTGTTCTGCTGCTGTGGTGACTAAAAGAAACCTATTATTTCACCGCCAAAAAGACATTTTTCCTGTAGCATAATTCACAATCGAAGGTTAATTACAAGTTTTCCTCTTGTTGTGTAGCGTAAAAAAACACGCCATTGCAACACGCTACAAAGCTCGTAGTTTGTGGTTGCCCAATTGTTTGGCGCAATTTACATCCATTGGTTATTTAAGCGTTTTTCTGCTGCTGTGGTGACTAAAAGAAACCTATTATTTCACCGCCAAAAAATTAATTTTTCCTGTAGCATATTTCACAAGCGAAGGTTAACTACAAGTTTTCCTCTTGTTGTGTAGCGTAAAAAACACGCCATTGTAACATGCTACAAAGCTCATAGTTTGTGGTTGCTCAATTGTTTGGTGCAATTTACATCCATAGGTTAATTAAGCGTTGTTCTGCTGCTGTGGTGACTAAAAGAAACCTATTATTTCACCGCCAAAAAAGATATTTTTCCTGTAGCATAATTCACAAGCGAAGGTTAATTACAAGTTTTCCTCTTGTTGCGTTGTGTAAAAAACACTCCATTGTAACACACTACAAAGCTAGTAGTTTGTGGTTGCTCAATTGTTTGGTGCAATTTATATCCAGGGGTTAATTAAGCGTTGTTCTGCTGCTGTGGTGACTAAAAGAAACCTATTATTTCACCGCCAAAAAAGGCATTTTTCCTGTAGCATAATTCACAATCGAAGGTTAATTACAAGTTTTCCTCTTGTTGTGTAGCGTAAAAAACACGCCATTGTAACAACGTTTAAAAAAGCTGGTAGTTTGTGGTTGCTCAATTGTTTGCCGCAATTTACATCCAGGGGTTAATTAAGCGTTGTTCTGCTGCTGTGTTGACTAAAAGAAACCTATTATTTCACCGTCAAAAAAGAAATTTTTCCTGTAGCATAATTCCAAGCGAAGGTTAATTACAAGTTTTCCTCTTGTTGTTTTAGCGTAAGAAGCACGCCATTGCAACACGCTACAAAGCTCGTAGTTGTGGTTGCTAAATTTTGCTTGGTGCAATTACATTCAGGGTTAATTAAGCTTTGTTCTGCTGCTGTGGTGACTAAAAAAAACCCTATTATTTCAACACCAAAAAAGACATTTTTCCTGTAGCATAATTCACAATCGAAGGTTAATTACAAGTTTTCCTCTTGTTGTGTAGCGTAAAAAACACGCCATTGTAACTCGATAAAAAGCTCATAGTTTGTGATTGCTCAATTGTTTAGCTCAATTTACATCCAGGGGTTAATTAAGCGTTGTTCTGCTGATGTGGTGACTAAAAGAAACCTATTATTTCACCGCCAAAAAAGACATTTTTCCTGTAGCATAATTCACAAGCGAAGGTTAATTACAAGTTTTCCTCTTGTTATGTAGCGTAAAAAACACGCCATTGTAACACGCTACAAGGCTAGTAGTTTGTGGTTTCTCAATTGTTTGGCACAATTTACATCCAGGGGTTAATTAATCATTGTTCCGCTTCTGTGGTTACTCAAAGAAACCTATTATTTCACCGCCAAAAAAGACATTTTTCCTGTAGCATAATTCACAAGTGAAGGTTAATTACAAGTTTTCCTCTTGGTGTGTAGCGTAAAAAACACGCCATTGTAACACGCTACAAAGCTCATAGTTTGTGGTTCCCTCAATTGTTTGGCGCAATTTAAAATCCAGGGGTTAATTAAGCGTTTTTTCTGCTGCTTTGGTGACTAAAAGATAATTATTATTTAACCGCCAAAAAGACATTTTTCCTGTATCATAATTAACAATCGAATGTTAATTACAAGTTTTCCTATTGTTGTGTAGCGTAAAAAACAAGCCATTGCAAAATGCTACAAAGCTTTTTAGTTTGTGGTTCCCCCAATTTTTTGGGGCCAATTTACATCCAGGGGTTAATTAAGCGTTGTTCTGCTGCTGTGGTGACTAAAGAAACCGTTATTTCCCGCCAAAAAATACCTTTTTTTTTCCTGTAGCATAAATTCACAAGCGAAGGTTAATTACAAGTTTTCCTCTTGTTGTGTAGTGTAAAATAACACGCCATTGAAACACGCTACAAAGCTGGTAATTTTTGGCTGCTCAATTCTTTTGCGCAATTTACATCCAAGGGTTAACTAAGTATTTTTCTGCAGTTGTACTCAGTAAAAGAAACTTCACGGCCTCAGAAGAAATTCTGTAGCATAATTCATATCCAAAGGCTAATTAAGCCTTTTTGTGCTTTTATATTCAGTAAAATACACAGAGTTTTTAAACGGCACATACAAGTCAATTTTTCTGCCCATTTGTGGAGCGCAATTTATATCCAAGGGTCCCCAAAGCTTGTTAATGGGTTCATTTGGAGTCAAATACAGGGTGTGTATTTATCATTACAGATATCTTCATCAAACAGTGTCTGTACATTTTAGAACAAACAGTATGTCAGACATAGAGGTGGCAGGCTCTTCACCTGCAAGTGGCGGTTGCACAAACATTCCTGGAGCAGGACCATGTCGCAGCACGGCAAGGGAACGTCGCAGCAGGGGTCACTCGGTGAGGCCACAACTGCCGCTGTCATCTAGCGGCCGTGTGTTGTTCAGCAACCTAGTGGTTTTGATTGGTTGGCTAGGTCATCCACTTCCTCCCAGATGACATCTGACAACCCCAGCCAAGAGTCGGTGGGATCGTCAGACACAACCCTTAGTTGGCATGCAGCATCACCATCCGGTGGCCTGGGAGAAACGTGGCTCAGATGTGGTGGTCCATCCTGCCGCCGCAGCAACAGCAGCAGCGCTCAGTGGCACGCATGCCATTGCAGCCAGTCAAGGCTCCACCAGCTCTGCAGAAGGGAGCTGTTTCTCTTTGCCATCATCTCCCGGTCCAGATGCTCCTGCTCCTTGCTACTCATGGCGCCAGCAGTCGTTCAGCGAGGCATTTGCAAAGAGTCCAACCATCCTCAGGTGCAGAAGCTGACCGTGCTCCTGACCAAGTTGTTGGTACTGCTGTCCCTCCTTTTCCAAATGGTGGACTCTGCACCATTCAGAGATCTAATGGCTTGTGCCGAGCCGAGATGGAGAGTTCCAAGCCATAATTTCTTTTCCAAAAAGGCAGTACCAGCACTTCATAAATATGTAGAACAGAAAGTGGGCCAGTCCTTGAGCTTATCGGTTTGTTCCAAGGTGCTCAGCAGCGCGGACGTCTGGAGCTATAACTACGGTCAGGGCCAGTACATGTCCTTTTCGGCCCATTGGGTGAATGTGCTTCCTGCCCAGGCACACCAACAACTTGGACAGGAGACGCCGATTTCTCCTCCACGTTGTCAAACTGCGGCTCCTGCGCCATTGTCCTCCTCCTCCAACACCACCATCTCAGCCTCCACAAGTACTGATCCATCATACCACATGTGTAGGGCACAGCGGTGTCACGCAGTTTTACACCTGGCTTGCCTCGGCAAACGAAGTCACACAGGGGAGGAACTGCTCCGTGTCATGCAGCAAGAAAAACGATGTGTGGCTTTTCCGCGCCAACTGCAAATCGGAACCATGGTGACGGACAATGGGAGGGAAAAATGGTGTCCGCGTTGCACTGAGGAGGGATGGTTCATGCGCCCTGCATGGCGCACGTGTTCCCAAACTGGTTGTGAAAAGGTTCCTGAGTTTTCCACAGATCTTCAGAACATTCTGGGAAAAAGGGGCCCGGAAACTGTGCAAAGCACTTTATCCATTCCTACAAAGCCAGGAAAAACCCTCCCCGAGTTGCAGCAGCAGAACGGCCTCCCCCAACACACTCTGATATGCAATGTTTCCACCCGTTGGAATTCCAGCCTGCACATGTTGGACCGACTGTATGAACAAAGAAAGGCCATTAACGATTTTTTGATGATCCAGGCAAACAGGAGTACTCCCCTGAGTAACTTTGATGTCAGGCAGTGGCAGCTCATGCGGGACACCTGCCGTTTGTCGAGGAGGCCACGTTATTTGTCAGTCGCCAGGACTACGGGATGAATGACGTCATTCCACTGCTTCATGTCATGGAACAGATGCTGAAAAATCTGTCTGGGCAGGGGACTGGAGACGTGGCGACTACATCTGGCGGCCACATGAGTCCGCTGGGGACTGAAATGGAGGTGGAGGAGGAGAACATTGGAGCAGAAGCATTGTCTGGTGAAATGAGTGGATTTTCCCACCAGGTGACAAAGAGGAGGAGCAGGAGCAGCTGGAGGAAGGTAGATGGAGATGAGGGGAAAACGGGGGCAGATGCCCGCAAGCACCGTGGCAGTTTACAGTGGAGATGGAGGCAGGGAGCCCCTCGGAGTCACTTGTGCAGATGGCCCGCGCATACTGATTTGCCTGGCTAGTGGACAACCGAATAGACAGCATCCCGGCAGAGGATGACTTCTGGCTCTCCACCCTATTGGTCCCACGCTACCGGTCCAAAAAGGGAGCCATTTTTTCCAGTATTGATAGGGGGAACAAAAATCAAATACTATAGGGAATATCTCCGTAGTCAGTTGGCCGCTGCCTATGTGTGGCATTGTCCCTCCTCTGACAGGTCTGACCGGGGGGTTCCTCAGCACTCAGGTACTACTGCCGCGGCTGCTGGGGGATGGTGGGGAGGGTAGGAGCAGTACCAGCTCCATCAGCAGCAACCTAAGTCTGGAGTCACTGATGAACAGCTTCCTTCACCTGCTTAGTGAGGAGGGTAGTCGCCAGCAGCAGCAGGACCTGGAGCAGTCCCTGAACCAACAGGTGGTGGCCTACTTGGACAGCACTCTGCCACCCCAGTTAGAAGATCCGCTGGACTATGGGCAGCCAAACTGGATGTGTGGCCGGGAACTTGCCGAGTTTGCAGTGGAAAAAGCTGTCCTGCCCGGCCTGTTGTGTGGCATCAGAGGGGTGTTCAGTGCTGCGGGGGCCATCGTTACCCCCAAAGGGGATCCCGCTTGTCCACGGGAAATGTGGAACGACTGACCTTTGTCAAGATGATCAGCGTGGATCGGCCATGATTTTCACACACCAATGCCTTAGGCGTCAGACTACATCAGCCATGACGCCTCACCCAAACTGTGAGAAATGAGTCTGGGTTCAAATTACCTGCCACTATTCTGAGGCCGCCACATGCCTGATGCCACACATCTGCTGCCAGTTTCTCCATCTACCACCAACCATTTTTACCAGGGACTGGTATTGCCACCCACATCCACACTTTTTCATTGTGCCACTCTCTGACCTCATGCTGTTGCTCCTGCCGCCGTCACCTCCACTCTCTGTCATTGTGCCACTCTGTGCCCTACTAGTGTTTCGCCACCTCCAGAATGTCATTGTGCCACTGTCTGACCTCATGCTGCTGCTGCCTTGACCTCCACACTGTGTCATTGTACCACTCTGGGCCCTACTCCTTTTTTTGCCACTTCCCGAATGTCATTGGTCCACTGTCTGACCTCATGCTGCTGCTGCTGTCGTGACCTCCACACTGTGTGATTGTGCCACTCTGTGGCCTACTACTGTTTTGCCACCTCCAGAATGTCATTGTGCCACTGCCTGACCTCAGGGTGCTGCTGTGGCTGCTGCCATAAAACCACCACACTGTGTCAGTGTGCCACTCTGTGGCCTACTCCTGTTTTTGCCACCTCCAGAATGTCATTGTGCCACTGTCTGACCTCATGCTGCTGCTGCTGTGACCTCCACACTGTGTCATTGTGACACTCTGTGGCCTACTCCATTTTTTTGCCACTTCCAGAATGTCATTGTGCCACTGTCTGACCTCATGCTGCTGCTGCTGCCGTGACCTCCACTCTGTGTCAATGTGCCAATCTGTGGCCTAATACATTTTTTGCAACATCCAGAATGTCATTTTGCCACTGTCTGACCTAATGCTGCTGCTGCTCTCGTGACCTCCACACTGTGTCATTGTGTCCCTCTGTGGCCTACTCCTTTTTTTGCCACTTCCAGAATGTCATTGTGCCACTGTCTGACCTCATGCTGCTGCTGCTGTTGTGACCTCCACACTCTGTCATTGTGCCACTCTGTGGCCTACTACTGTTTTGCCACCTCGAGAATGTCATTGTGCCACTGCCTGACCTCATGCTGCTGCTGCCGTGACCGCCACACTGTGTCATTGTGCCACTCTGTGGCCTACTCCTGTTTTTGCCACCTCCAGAATGTCATTGTGCCACTGCCTGACCTCATGTTGCTGCTGTGGCTGCTGTCGTGACCTCCACACTGTGTCATTGTGCCATTCTGTGGCCTTCTCCTGTTTTTGCCACCTCCAGAATGTCATTGTGCCACTTTCTGACCTCATGCTGCTGCTGTCGTGCCCTCCACACTGTGTCATTGTGCGTCTTGTGGCTACTCCTGTTTTAGCCACCTCCAGTTTGTCATTGTGCCAACTGGGCCTACCTCTGCTGCTGCTGCCCGTGACCTCCACACTGTGTCATTGTGCCACTCTGTGGCCTAGTCCTGTTTTTGCCACCTCCAGAATGTCATTGTGCCACTGTCTGACCTCATGTTGCTGTGGCTGCCGCCGTCACCTCCACACTCTGTCACTAATGTTGCCTCCTGAGCTCTCAGCTTGTTTTTTTTCCAGCTTTCGCTGGCATGACTTTATCAGGCTACATTCTCACTTGAGTTTTTTGGTCAGTTTTGCCCTCTTAAGTGCTCAGGGAATTTTATAGTGAAGCGATTTTAAGAGTGAGGCGGTCATCTGAGGGTCATACTAAAACACAACATTGTATGAAGACCAAACCAAGCTCCCTCTGCATATTTAAGCATGGCACAACATTCTACAGCACCCTGCAGGCTCTGGGCAGCCTGGCTGGAAATAGCTGTTTTTTAACGCAATTCGTGCCGAAGTAATTCGGACCGAAACTAATTTTGTCGGAATATTCGGCGAAGTGACCGAATTGAATTTTTTAGAAGTTCGCCCATCTCTACTCCAGACCCTTTGACACAGCTTGATGTCTTGTACAATCCATTTGACAATATTAGTGAGTTTAGAAACTGATCATTTCTTGGATTAAGGCAGGTTATTATTAAAGGATATATTAACAGAAATTACTAACTATATTATTTTCTGATTTATAATATTTTTTCATACAAAATTGTATAAAACTCTATATAAACCTCATTGCAAGATAGACTGGTAGTTAAATTATGTTATATTATTGGAGTTTGGACATGAAATGCAATGTTCAATTAGTGATGGAAGAATTGATTTGCCAGGTCGAGATTTGAGGCACATCAAAATGATTTGCATTTTGGAGAATCAATGGAGAATAAAATTTTCAAAGACTTGCTCATTGCTACTAAGAATTTTTAACCCATTAAGGACCAGGCCTATTTTGGTTTGTAAAAAGACTGCAGGAATTTCGGCATTTTTGTGGCACTGCATTCTTTATCTTTTTCGGGCAGACACAACTTCACGAGGGCTTACATTTTTGTGGGATGAATTGTATCTTTGACTAGTAGCAGTCTGAATTACATTTATCTTCTGTACACGAGTAACCTGAATTCACTTTTCTGACATTCAGCAATTCTTCACCATTGTACATAAATTATGTTACCATTTTTCTAATTATTATGGCAATACCAAATATTAATAGTTTTTGGTTGTTTTGCCTCATTTCATGAGCCCTAATTTTGTTGGTTTTCTAACCATGTAACTCTAAATGAGCAATAAGTCAATGTCATATGTTATAATTTTACTATTTTGGAAAACATATAATTATTTATCAGCTATTATCATTGTTTTTGAGCGCAATGAAACAAGACAAATAATTCCATGTAAATAAATGTTTTCTTCTCATTTATGTCATTTATAGTGCTTAAATGGCTTAGATCAGAGTCTTCACATGCTATCCATTGGAAGTAACCATATACCAGGCACTGAAGAAACAAATTTAGAATTGTGTCTATATGCAGGAAAAGGACAAAGGAGTTTTCCTATCACTGATATTGATAGCACATCTACATAAGCTGCCAATATTTGCTTCTGTGTGTCTGTACAAATGTGTACATCTTCCATCAATATCAATTCATTTAAAAAATATCGTGGAACATTCATGAAAATTGTCTAGGTCTAAAACTTTCTTTGTTGGCCATAGGAACCAATCAGAGCTCCCCTTTTAGTTTCTCAGAGCACTATCTTAGATGAAATGGGTGCTCTGATTGATTGCCATGGGCAACAAAGAAAGTTTTCAAACATGAGGCCCATTGTGTGAAATACATATTTTGCAACATCTAGTTGCATTTAAAATGGTATAATAATATATACTGGTCAAATGCATGCTGAAAAGACACTTTTAGCATACATATATCCAATAATATTCAGTGGACACATTAGACATACATTACCAATTTTGAGCCTGAGTCCAAATACAGTATAAAATGAGCCTAATACAATGTACTTTATTGAGCTTCCAAACTCAGAGAACTTTTCTTAACAAGTTTACAATTGTATATGAAATCTGATACCAACTATTATTGTTAGCTACACTAATTTTATAATATGAGCACAAACATTTTATATTGAAGAGTAGTCAAATAAACTAGTAAACCCTTCAGTAGATTAAACATTTCAATCCAACAGTTTAAATTCTGTATATTAAAAAGTGGTGAGTTAATTTCCCTGTATAATATTATCTACACAACTGCAATTTTACCATGTACTCTTCTACGATTACATTATTAAATATTAAAGGATCGACGTCAGGCCCAACTTGGCAGAACAATTTTATTGCATCCTGGATTTGTTTATTAAACTGGATGATTTTGAACTCTTTGGAAAGATAAAACAACTTATAGTGAAGCTATTTTATTGATTTAGAAATTAAAAAAGTGAAAAATAAAAGTAAAGAGAAAACCAAAATAAATTCAACTGTTTTTGCTGGAAGACAATTAACAAATGGAACACAAAGGGCACATTAAGTTAGTGTGAAATCCGATTCTCTAAAAAACTCTGGTGTCAAGCATAGTAGACTTAATGCGGCTATAAAGGCACATTGCGCTTAAAAAGGCACATTGCGCACGTCGCGGCGCGTATCGCATCATTGGTAGTGTTTATAATGCGCCTATCGAGGCACATTGTACAACTGAGACACAAAATGTATCTTGAATACAGGGTGGGCCATTTATATGGATACACCATAATAAAATGGGAATGGTTAGTGATATCAACTTCATTTTTGTTTCAACATTAGTATATGGGAGGAGGAAAACTTTTCAAGATGGGTGTTGACCATGGTGGCCATTTTGAAGTCGGCCATTTTGGATCCAACTTTATTTTTTCCAATAGGAAGAGGGTCATGTAACACATCAAACTTATTGAGAACGTCACAAGAAAAACAATGGTGTGTGTTACGGGTGTCCCTGCGACCCTCGTGTCGGGTCGCAAGCACACCCGCAACGCCGCAGCACCTCCTGCTGCGGCCGGTGCCGCGGCCCGACGCTCGGGCCGCGGACACCCCGGCACGTCTGGGGCGCACTTACCCATCCACGCTCCTGGTCCCGTCCTGGCGCGCGCTCCTGCTGCCGGCCGGTGCACGCGCCCTCTAGTGTGCGCGCGCGGCACTGCCGGGAGATTTAAAGGGACAGTGCGCCAGTGATTGGTCTCACCGGGCACAGACCCTATTTAAGCCCTGCCTCTTCCCCAGCACCTTTGCCGAATCGATAGTGCCCTGTGCCTGGAGAGGAAGCGTTCCAAAAGTGTCTTGTTCCATTTACTGTGTACCGTACCTTCTGCCTCCGTCCCTTGACCACGAACCATTGCCGCCTGTCCTGACCTTCTGCCTGTCCCCGACTACGAGCTTGCTTCACGATTTTGTACCGCGCAACACCTCGGCTGCCACCGCAAGCAAGTCACGTCAGGGGTAGCGACCTGGTAGTAATCCGCCGCAGCAAGTCCATCCCGCTTTGCGGCGGGCTCTGGTGAAAACCGGACCTACTTAGATTCCGCTCCCTGGCGTGGCTTACGTCATCGCTTGTGGTGGTCCAGAGGATCCACTACCACATCCGTAACAGTGTGCTTGGTTTTAACGTAACTTTATTATTTCATGAGTTACTTACAAGTTTATGACAACTTATAAAATGTGTTCAAAGTGCTGCCCATTGTGTTGGATTGTCAATGCAACCTTCTTCTCCCACTCTTGACACACTGATAGTAACACCGCAGAAGAAATTCTAGCACAGGCTTCCAGTATCCGTTGTTTCAGATGCTGCACGTCTTGTATCTTCACATCATAGACAATTGCCTTCAGGTGACCCCAAAATTTAAAAGTCTAAGGGGGTCAGATTGGGAGACCTTGGTGGCCATCCAACTGGCCCACAACGACCAATCCACTTTCCAGGAAACTGTTCATGTAGGAATGCTCTGACCTGACACCCATAATGTTATGGTGCACCATCTTGCTGGGAAAAACTCAGGGAACGTGCCATCTTCAGTGCCTAAAGAGGGCAACACATCATCATGTAGCAATTTCAGATATCCAGTGGCATTGAGATTTCCATTGATGAAGAATGGTCCCACTATCTTTGTACCCCATATACCATACCATATCATAAATTTTTGTGTCCCAACAGTCTTGGAGGGATCTATCCACTCTGGGTTAGTGTCAGACCAATAGCGTTGGTTTTGTTTGTTAACTTCACCATTCACAAAAAAGTTTGCCTCATCACTGAACATAATGGTCTGTGTAAACTGAGGGTCCTGGTCCAATTTTTGTTTTGCCCATTCTGCAAATTCAGTGCACCGATCTGGGCCATCCTCGGTGAGATACTGCAACAGCTGGATTTTGTAAGGGTGCCATTTGTGAGTAGCTAATATCCACTGAAGGGATGCTCGACTCTCCAATGACATGTGACGAGTGCTACGTTGTGGGCTCTTCCTGAATGAAGCTAGGACAGCCACTGATGTTTTTTTATTTGTGACCGTTTTCTTGTGTCCACATTTTGACAAATTCAACACTGAACCTGTTTCACGAAATTTGGCAAGCAGTTTGCTAACTGTAGCATGGGAGATGGGTGGTCTCATAGGGTGTCTTGCATTGAAATCTGTAGCAATGACCCGGGTACTGCGTTCACCAGACATCAACACAATTTCTATCCGTTCCTCACGTGTTAATCTCTGCAGCATGTCAATGGCTGTAAACAAAGAGAAACTTGTAAATAATTAATGAAGGAATACAGTTACATTAAAACCAAGCACAGCATTGTTTTTCTTGTGAAATTCCCAATATGTTTGATGTGTTACATGACCCTCTTCCCATTGGAAAAAATAAAGTCGATCCAAACTGGCCTACTTCAAAATGGCCACCATGATCAATATTCATCTTGAAAAGTTTTCCCCCTCCCATATACTCATGTGCCACAAACAGGAAGTTGATATCACCAACTATTCCTCATTCTATTTAGGTGTATCCATATACATGGCCCACCCCGTAGTGTATGTAATGTGCCTCAATAAGTGCATTGCGTTATCGTGGCGCACATCAATATGTAATGTGCCATTTTAGAAGCATTACAATGTATCGTGCCCAGTGTATAATGCGCCTAGTTTTGGTGTACGACAGTTCATTTACATCGAGAATATGGCGTCAAAAGTGTTTTTGGTGCAAAATAGACCAAAACAATGGTGCTTGCGTATTGGGACATGTTGCCCAAAGTATTTATTCACCCAGATCTGTAATTTTAAGGATCTACAAATTTTTACATGTTTTCTTTTAATCAATAGATCAAACTTTCTCTTTAGTTCTTTATTCATATAATATGACATCATAATATTCTACCCTTGCATTTTGGAGCATGTGGTTTTGTTGTGGTTTTGGTATGATGAAGGTGCTATTTTGTGTGAAAGAAACACTTCTGGAAATGTTCTTTCACTGTCTATGTAAACACCGCAATCATGATTTTTACATGTGGTTTTGAATGTCTTTCCTTTTTAAAAGGAACCCATCAGATGCTTAACATGGGCAACACGAAATAGCCACATGCTTCCTTAACACAGTAAGGTGCATTGTACGCTGACCTGGGCATGGGAAGAAATGCTTTCAGGTTTGAAAACAACTCTGCAGTGAGCTGAACATACAGTGACATGTTGGAATGAAGGGGAGTCTTTGGGACTTCTGTGATTTTTCTATCTATCTATCTATCTATCTATCTATCTATCTATCTATCTATCTATCTTATCTATCTAGTGTCAGACTGGGGGGCCTAGAGCCCACAGGGTAGTTGATCTTGGGGGTCCACCCTACAGCTACTGCACATGAAAATAGTAGCCATTAATTTGTAGGCCTCTTGGACATAAATGTATGCATTTTACCACTTAACACAATGTGCAAAACAGAACTGTATTGTGCAGCACGCTACAACCAGTGAGCCACACATCTGTCTGTCTCACACATTTGTGCTAAGGTTATGGTCTGTGCCCATCAGAATCATATTACCAGGTAGGCAGGCAAGAACCTAGGTAGGTAAGTAAAAGGGCAAGGACTAAGACAGCTAGATAGGCCCTATTTAGGTAGGTAGATCCCTGTTAGATAAGTTGGTAGGCCCTAGATATGCACAGACCAGCCGTTCAGGCTGCTTGGTGGGTAGGCTCAAGGTAGGTAAATAGGTAGGTCCCAAGTAGGTAGGTAGGAAGTAGGTAGTTAGGTAGGTAGGCAGGTGATAGGTGGGCCCATGTAGGAAGGTAGGCCAGAGGTAGGTAGGTAAGCAGTTGGTAGGCCCCAGATAGGTAAGTATATAGGCCCCAGGAAGATAAGTAGGCCCCAGATAAGTGACATCACCATGCCACCTATGTTAGTAGTAGAGGCCGATGCATCGTAGGCTTGTGACCTGAGGCCTTATACGGGGTGGGCCTGTGGTGGCAGTACACCACTAGAGCACAGTGCCCTGTGGGGGGGTTTAACTGACTCCCCAGTGGGCCAGTCCGAATCTCTATCTATCTATCTATCTATCTATCTATCTATCTATCTATCTATCATAGTGCGCCCAGGGAATGGCAAAGGGGGAGATGATCCTGAGTGGTTGATGCTTGATAGTAATTGTACAGGTGTCTCTGGGCTCACTCTCTAGGGTACAGCACTACAGTGGAGGGGGGAAGTCGTTAGTGGACTGGACAAGTTCCCTGGGGTACTCCCTCTGGTGTATAGTGGGCATAGAAGTGCAGCCTGCCTGTGACATACCCAAGATGGTAGTGGTTGATGCAGTTGCACAGATACACTCATAAAGGCGATGTAGTTGGTAAAACAATGTCTGTCTTTACTGAAGGTAATTAACTTCTAAGCAGCAAAATAACAGGATCCTAGTTCTTACAATTAATTCTCCCAATCCCCATGGAAATGCCCAGCAGGGTGATGACGGGTCAGGAGATCCATAACATAGCAGCAATATGGTGTACCTGCTGAGAGTAGTGGTCTATATCCCCCTTGTAGCAGACTTGAAGTGTCCCAGTGTATGTTGGCAGCCATATTGCAGGTTACAGAGCCTCTGGGATCTGTGGTACTTTACACTGAACTCTCTCAAGTATTGTTGTGGACCTGGCAGCATTCTCCTTACTAAACTACCCTCAAACAGCAGAGCTTCATACCAGTCTTCCTCACCCTTCTCACTATTCACTAGACCCCGGAGTCGATTGCTAAGATCTTATCAATCGGCTTGAGGCCTTACATAACAACTGGATTAACGACTGTTAGTGACTTCACAACACATTACGTTATATGTCCCCCAGTATAGGTAATAGGATCCCCAGTAAGTTATATATCCCCCAATATAGGTAATAGGTTCTCCTAGTAAGTTATATATCCCCCAGTATAAGTAATAGGGTCCCCCAGTAAGTTATGTGTCCCCCAGTAGGTCTATATAAAGTTTATATGTCTCCCAGGTGGTAGGTATATAAGTTATATGCCCTCCAGTAGGTATATAGTCACATAATAGATCCCCAGGAAGTATATAGGTCCCCCAGTAGCTATATAGGCAGGTTATAGGTCCCCAGCAGGTAAATAGGCAGGTTTTAGATTCCCCAGCTGGTATATGGGAAGGTTATAGGTCCCCCAGTAGGTATATAGGCAGATTATATGACCCCTAGTTGGTATATAGGCAGATTATAGGTTCCCCAACAGGAATATAGGCAGGTTATATGTCCCCCAGCAGGAATATAGATAGGTTATATGTCTCAAAGAAGGTATATAGGAAGGTTATAGGTCCCCCAGTGGGTATATAGGCAGGTTATATGTCCCCCAGTGGTTATATAGACAGGTAATAGGTCCCCCAGCAGGTATATAGGCAGGTTATAGGTCCCCCAGTAGGTACATAGGCAGGTTATAGATCCTCCAGTGGGTTTATAGGCAGGTTATAGACCCCCAATGGGTATATAGGCATGTTGTATGTCTCCCAGTTGGTATATAGGCACGTTATATGTCTCGCAGTGAGTATATAGGCAGGTTATAGATCCCCCAGCAGGAAGAGAGGATTAATTAAAAATAAAATAAGTAACAGTACTCAAATTTCTCCTGCTCCCTGAAGCTGTCGCTGCTCCCGGTCTTCTTCGCGCACAGGCGGCATGACTTCATCAGGCTGCGCAGACACGTGATGATACTCTCACGCTGCATGTGCTGTGTACTGTAGTGTGCTGTTTACCCTGCGGGGCAGAGAACCCTCACTCCCTGCTCTGCAGAAACTGCAGCTGTATGTGCATCTAGAGGATGCACTTACAGTTAGCCCCCCGCACTGGCGCCATCGGTGATCGCCAAGGTCCCAAGCCGATAGCTTAGTGACTGGTATCGACTTGGGACCTTAATGATTAGTGATGGCGGTGGTGCCGGGGACTACTACTCACTACTTATGTCAGGTGTAGGATTTCATTGAGAATTTATTGAAAACATTACACTCTGTTATTACCTTTCATATCCATTGATTACATCTAGAAACTGTCTATATACTGTTTGCATGAACCATTCTCTATCTCTATTATTTTATTCCTTTATACCATTTTTCACTCACTCAGTATATTCTTACGCTTGAAATCCATAGTTCTATGCACAGGAGAAATACTTCAGTATGTCCCTTTCAAATGATTCTAAAAGACATAAAATGATTCCCAAGGATTACTAGAGGAAGTTAGGCTTAATCAAAACAGACTAACATGGTGTAGAGAACAGTTTATTCACATCCATATCCGGCACAGTAAACAACTAAACGGTTTAACATTGTGCAACGCCATGCAGAAATGTATATTACCTATATATGAACTTATGTTTGATTCCATACTGAACTCGTCCATCGAATGTCAATTAACCAATGAATCAAACAACACATCTATGAAAACAAATGCTATATGGTATCAAGTAATATAAAATCTCATGGTACTTTCCCTGTATAAACAGATTTATTATAACCCATCATTTGACTGGTGTGGTATTTCTTGGGGATCCCCGCTGTTTACAGCAAAAATTATATATATATAATATATTATATAGTATATATATATATATATATATATATAAATATATATATTTATACTATATATATATATTTAATTTGGAGGAGGTAGCAATCTGTCATGATTTCATAAAAGGTACTTATCATTTGGTGCCATGACTCTCAATCGAAACAAGGGAAACACAGAGGAGGCCTGTCGTCTCTTCTGGGGCGTCGCCCCATGGCCGCTTCAATCTGGGCGGCCTGAACATCTGACTAGTCACCAACATACACGGGTAACTGTACTGTTTTCTTTTGAACTCAGCGTCTTATTCCGTTCTCAGGCTGCCTATTTTGTCTGACCGTGGTTTGCCTCATTATTGATGTTACCTGATAATGCCTGGGTGTGGCTCCTCTGAGTTATTCATGCACGCGTAACGTGTGCATGGGTGTTTGGCCTTTATACCCTTGCTACCTCTGGTTCTCTGAAATATTGCTATAATTGCTCTCTGAGATGATATTTCCAGCTTTTATTCTGCCATTACTCACGCATGCAATAATTCACTGTTAGCAGTTAGTTCCTCTTTTTACTCTTGCTAACGTGAGATAAACGTCACTTGCTTATTAATATTGTAAGAAAATACTTCAAGTGCATTGCTAACAAACAAATGATTTGCCTGTGGTGACTGTTTGTATTATCATTTCTGGGTAGATGGAAGCTGGCTGTTAGGATTCCAGTCCCCTTTAAATAGAGGCAAGGACAATCTGTTTTATCCTTGGTAATTGTAATTTAAAGAGAGATACCTGTGTGCTTCCTGTGTGACTGATCAAATGTTTTAAACATACATTCCTGTGTGGTTCCTGTGTGATTACTGTGTGGAGATAGGAAGATACCTGTCACACAGCCAGAACAAAAAAGTTAGGGCAGATTCCTGTCATAAACGCTAGGAGTATTTCTCAGGGCAGACAGAAGCAGACAGAAGACATTAGGGCAGATTCCTGTCATAAACGCTAGGAGTATTTCTCAGGGCAGACAGAAATACACAGAAGAAATTAGACAGGGTCAGAGTTAGTACCCTTCGCATTCAGTTGATTAGCTGGCTTTCTTTAGATCTTTAGGGTTAGATTAGGTAGAGGCTGAGACAACTACGTGTCTGCGATTTGTTTTCCTGTTTCTCTGCTCTCGGGCGGACGTACATTGAAGTCTGTGAACAATTCCTGTTTTATACATAGTTTATACCACTTATTTTATTCGACAGTTTTAGAGACATAGATTGTTTACATATTGTGTCTGCGCAGTGTGCAGCACAGATAATTGGTTGTTTTCAGCCACAAGCTCTTGCCTCTTATCAGGTGCTGAAACTGTAACCAGAGCGCATTTCATTGGGGAATTTATTCACGATCTACATGGCAATTTCTCAAGTATATGTTTGAGGTTATAGCATAGGATTTTAACTCATTTATGTTTGTCTCATTCAAAGCCCTCCAATGTCGACTAGCAATGTTTTGTTTCTGCATAAATTAATTGTGCTAGCTGTGGAGAGCAATCGCCCAAGCTCCAAAACCTCTCTGATTTCCACTTCAGCTTCAATGCTGGTCCCCACCCACCACACCCAAAGAGCTTACCCCCCTCTCCTTTACCAGAGATATTAAACAAAGCCCTGCCCCTTATCCTCTACCGGTGGCCATATTGGTGGCAGTCAAGTCCCCACATCCTGGTGCAGCCACTTCCCCCAGCTTCCTGTTGTCACCATATGCAACACCCGAAACCTCCCAAACTTCGTTGGCCATCTTGTTCCTCGCCTCATCCGTCCCCTGAACATAGGTAACTCGTCCGGGTCACAGGTCAACTGGCGCCATCTTGCAGCTATATAACATTCAAACAAAAGTATTCATTATATTCCCAATGACCAACAGTATGGTAATACTGTCTGCACTCCCCCCTGTATGAAAGGAGAGAAGGTTAGCACTCCCCGCTGCTGTCTCACTGCTCAACTCCCACAGCCATTATACCCCACTAAATCACCCCTTCGAACTTTTTATATTCCTCCTCTGCTGTGACCCATCCTTCACTCTCGAATTCCATACCCAGCATACCAACAAATCGATCAAGGATATTGCCTACTGCCCTCTCCTTCCAGTGTCCCCAGCATGATAGATTTAAACTGCACCGAGAATATGCTATTATTGCAAAAAGACTGACCATAAATCAACTTGCCGGACAGAAAACGTGAGTTGGAAGCCAACCCATGACGCCTATGGTCCTCAACCATCAACATTCCACAATCCTCAGTAATACTACCCTTAATGAACCACTGAAAAATGATCCTTAACCTGCTCCTCTTTCTGCTACACTGAAGAATTTATACCACTAATCTTACACTCATTTGTTTTCAAAATCGCAGAACGATATCCGCATAATATATCTTTTCCTGACTACAAACTGTTTTACTACACGATTTCGCTGTGTTGTTCAAGTTCCTCATCATCTTCCACTTGAGTTTTCTCTAACAGATGTAATCCCGAAGTCCCTGGTCACTGGCACGAAAGATGTTTTCAGCCTCTCTATACATTTCTTCCGGATGAAACAATTTTACCTCGCTCATACCATTTCCTACCATACTTTTGCCTGTGACAGTCCAGAAAAAGTTTGCCTGTTCTCTAACATATGAGTCCCTCTTGCAACCTTATTTACCTTCAAGAAGCCTGGATCCTGGAGCACTCGAAAACCAAAAGGCCTTTTTTTCTGAAGACTGCAAGACACTGTGATTCTACTTCCCTCACCTACCATTGTGCATTCTATTACAGACTTTTCTAGGCCTCACGTGATCTGTCGCTAATGAATACCCAGCGCTTCTGATTTATGCAAACTCTCTATGCCTAATTCTAGACGTTCTTGAACTCACAGACTATACATTCTGTAGCCCAAAGCTTGCTTATACTGACCTCTCAAATCAACTTATTCCATAGTCCCGATCTGGGTGTCCAAGTTACTCACATAGACCGTTAACACCTACCTGTCTACAAACTGTTTGTTTGCTACACTCATTAGACACATTTTACATATCATTATTGGCCTATCCCTTGTGACTACATTGGGCCCCATCATACCTCCTTAGATTCTAAACTTACCCTTCCCATGAAACGACGCACTGCTCTCAAACCCTGCCTCCCTGCATTCCTCTCTCAAGGGGGGATGTTGGAGATCATAACCGCAACATATATTTCTTTCCATGACTTGCGCTTCAACAATGGAATCTGAAACATCACATCTTCCTACTGTCTCTACATCCAAGCTGGAGGATCCCCCATTATTTTCCACGGAATGGATCCAGGTTTGCAGATGACTGAGGACGATTCATACAGGACCTGCGTGGTTACCTTGCGATGAACTGTGAAAGCTGCTTCTTACTTCTAAGATGCAGCCCCAAGTCGCAGACTCCCAAGACTGTGACTGAAGCTTGCACGCTTATCTTTGAAGGAAAGACTGTCAATGTATACACACAACGCATCCTACCACATACAGGCATGCCCATCACCTTAATTGGGCCGCCCTGAAGGTTTCCATCAGCTAGTGGAACGCCAATCAAGAAGCAATTGAAAGTCCTCAAAAGCCTTAATGGACGCACTCTTTCAGTTGCCTGACCAAGTAGCTGTCGCTAAGATCAGACGCATGAAGAACATGAGACAGAGGAAGCAAAAGGCATATACAATGCTTATCAGCTTCAAAGGCGTGGCTTAATCTCCCAGTAATACGGAGAGAAAGCAGGTTTGGCTGTAGATCTACCAACAGAAGAAAAGAAAAAGAAGAGGTGACAGAAGAAGATGAGAACGTTAGTCAAGAACAAGAAATGTGCTGAAACCCAGATGTTTAATTTTATGAAACCAATTTCAAGCCCAAATAGACCCAAAGAAAAAGAGGATTGGAGGGAAGTAGGGATGCAAAGATACACAAGATAGATTCCTTGGGAAGAATGATAAAACAATGGGCTCACGGTTACACCCATCAGAAGAAAGCAAAACAGATGATATTTACCCATCAACAGGTATACTTATGCACCCAGAATCCCCATTACACAAATAACTGAATCAGAAATTGAAATAAGCTTCCACTTGTCCACCCGGGAGAGAATACAGACCAAACACGAGAAGAAACAACAAAGACAGTCCCCTTTTTCCAAAGTATCAGATAACTACCTTGAATACACCCAAGAGTGGTGAGAATTACATGTTCTTTAGGATGGCCTTGAGGCCTACCCGTCCTCTAATATACTGGGCCCGAACTAATGTGGAAAGAATTTACTGACTAAAATTTGATGTGTAGATTGGAACCCAGAAGTTTATTGTAGTCAAACCAAATAGACCTGGCTTCACTCAGAAGTAACCAGAGACATTTGAAGCTAGTAGGGCTGACCTCAACACCCGTATTAATCCACAGAGTTTTCAGGAGAAGTCGAAAAAATTAGTGCCACCACATACACACCAAATTCTCAATGCCCGTAAGGAACATCTCTCCCTGAGCCATAAATCCCTACCACTTGCCCAGTAACTCTATCAGAAGCACCTTTAGACAGTCCCACTAGTCTTGACATCCTATGAAAAAAATGCCTCAAGAACCACCTAGGTTAGGGAGAGTTCCATACACGATATGATTGCAGAAAAAGAATGATACATTTGTGAAATAATGTTCAAAAACTTGTAAACTTTGTATTGAATTGAAATTAAAACCCATTCATCAGTGTTTTCTTCTTTCAGACACAACTCTGACCAAACATTGTATAAGCTCCAGCAACAGGTGATTTTATATGGTAAAAAAGGCATGTGAGAGTTCTACTGGAATCTAGATTTGAAGAAACATACCCTATTCTTTCTGGTGTCCTCACCCCTCAGTGAAAACAAGAAGGATAGATCTACTTGGGTTCCTATGCCTCACACTGCGAGAATGCAGCTGAGCCAACAATTCCATCAAAATTACTCTTTTATTCTTCTTAGTACATCTGTTTTTTGATGTGTATGTGAAAATAACAAGGGGGACACCAAGGGGGGGAAAACTGATGAACTTAAATCTAAGATCCACACAAAGCATAACTCGAACCAATAATACCTAAAATAAACGATTAAACAAAGGTGTAAATTAGATAAATAGTATCCATTATAACCAAAGCACAGTTGAGCAATTAGAACCCATATCAATTATGGCCTACTAAATTAGCCTGGCATTGGACGAATCATAAAGAACACTCACAAGGGGGGATTGTGAGAATATAAAGTGTGAAGGTTTCTTAGCGGTGAACCGTCCTTGGTTTCTCAGACCCTAAAATTTCTATCCAGCCCTTATTCCTTATATTTTCGCAGTAAAACCAACATGTTCACTAAATTATCCAGGTTTCCCTAATTGGATTGCCAACAATCTCATAAAATTGCACTCCTAAGGACGGTTCAAAGGTAGCAACCTGACAGTCATCGTGGGTCAACAACCATCCTCACCATCAGAGCTCTGTAGAAGAGGCGACGATTGCTTAGTTACGCCCTCTTGGACGCAAGCCCTGGCAGTGATGCATGCGGGTTTACCTGTTCCATACAGCAACCAAACACGGTGACACATATTTCATCCTACTCACGTTTAGAAGGGGAATGAGGAACGAGAGTTTAATGTTTTAAGGGGGACTGAGTCCAGTGTAGATTCTTTGAGAATTTATGAAAACATTACACTCTGTTGGTACCTTTCAATATCCAATGATTACATCTAGAAACTGTCTATAACGTTTGCATAACCATTCTCTATCATCATTATTTATCCTTTTACGCAGATTCACTTCAGATATTCTGACCTTGAAATGCATAGTATAATGCAAGGAAAATACCTTCAGTATGTACCATGTTCTGAATGATTGCCTGAAGAAATTAAAAATGGATTCCTCTATGGATTTACTAAGAAGTTAGCTTTAAGCAAAACAGACTAACATGGTGTAGAGAACATTTATTTTCAACATCCAGTATCGCGCACATAAACCAACTGAACGTTTTTAACATGTGCAAACGCATGCGAGAAATGTATATTTAACCAATATATGAACTTATGCTTGATTCCCTTACTAACTCGTCTCCATCGAATGCAATTAACCAATGAGTCAAACAACACATGGCTATGACAACATGCTTACGTATCAAGTGAATATAAAATCTCATGTAACTTCCTGTATTAAACAAGTTATATTACTCATGCAAATTACGTGGGTGGTATTTCTTGGGGGATACCCGCTGTTTACAGCAAAATATAAAATATATATATATATATATATTTTATATAAATATATATATATTGATATATATTTAAATTTGGAGGAGGTAGCAATCTGGCAGGATTTCATAAAGGGTACTTATCACCTAGACTTAGCCCAACTCACCTTCCTGCCTTCAATTGCCTCTAACTGCCACTTCTGGCGTGAGACCTCTCCACCTCCTTGTCCAATCAAAAGCTAGGTGTTGAAACATGTGGTGTGAGGTGCGTTAGGAGCAAGAAGGTTGACCAATGCTGGTACAGTGGCCAACACAACACCTTTCCAAAGATACACAACACATTACACATGTTACATACAAATGATATACAACATACTGTGGCAAGAACGCATTCCTGACACAACCTTACAGACTACAATACCTGTACACTATCTTCTGTCATATTTATCCACATAGGACTGTATCCAGAACAAGGGGCTTCCTCTATGTCTTGAGGAAAGAAAGCTTCTACATAAAGATAGAAAGGCATTCTTTACTGTAAGATCAGTGATACTGTCGAAGTCTCTGCCAAGAGGAACTTGTCAATATGTGATTTCAATAACAAGTTCAAAAAGGTTTCTGGAGCAATTTCTGGAGGGTAATAATGTAACAAGTTATAATGACTAGGATTCTGTAGAAGGTTCGTTGATCCAGGGATTTATTCTGATTGAGAAATTAGAGTTGGAAAGGAATTTTTTCCCTAAAATGAGAACAATTGGCTTCTACATCGGGGAGGGGGACGGGGGAGTTGCCTTCCTGTGGATGAACACTTTAGCAAAATAGGCTGAACGGATGACTCTGTTTTTTTTTCGGCCTTACATCTATGTAAACAACTTGTTCTCTCTCAAATCAATTTTTCTTCTGTCTATTTTAAACGTTATCAATAAATTCAGCTTTTTAGTAGACAAGCACAAATCTCAAGAAATTCCATTCATCATTGAACTAAATGTTGTCATCATTACTGTTATTCCTAAATAATTATAAAACATTTTATATTGCTCATGGATTCATATTGTGCAACTCTATTTTTTTCCTTTGTGTGAGGGTCATAACCTCATTTTCTCATTCGTACATGAGTTTACCTTTCCCTAATCCACCTAATCCAATTATTATTCTATCCAAACAAGGGGCCTCCTTTACGAAGACTGTCTAAGTGGGAGATTTTTTTGTTTGCCCATAGCAACCAATTAGAGCTCAGATATAATTTTTTCAGAGCAGTCTAAAAAATGGAAGCTGAGCTCTGATTGGTTGCTATGAGCAACTAAGACAGTCTTACGCTTAGATATCTCTCATAAATGAGGCCAAATATTTGTAGCAGGAGGAATGGGGAACTCTGCCATCTTAGACTAATAGACAATAATTATATTGAAATTAACGACTGTCAGTGACTTCACAACGCATTAAGTTATATGTCCCCCAGTATAGGTAGTAGGTTCCCCCAGTAAGTTATATATCCCCCAATATAGGTAATAGGTTCCCCTAGTAAGTTATATATCCTCCAGTATAAGTAATAGGGTCCCCCAGTAAGTTATATGTCCCCAATAGGTCCCATATTGAAATTAGCAAAAAAAGAAAAAGGTTCAAATGTTGAAGAGAAGTTTGGGTTCTAGATTAGAGCATGGAGCTGTATGGACGTTTCTTTTGTATTAGAGGCTAAAGACCGGCAGAGCATCAACCATACAAATGCAAGAAAAACCCCTCCTATGTCTTAGCTAGCTTTTCTGGCTTACATTACCTGTGACAGCATTCTTGATTATGCAACAGATGAAACAGCACATATACAGTAGTTCTTGCAAGTAATGTTCTTCATGCTATTTGATGTGTAAAACGTATAAATGAAACTTGGAATATTTGAATGTGACAGCTAATAATACAGAGAACATGATGAAAGTGAGGTGAATGAAGTACTTTCGAATCATTTACAATTACTGTCTTTTTGTAATATTAATCTGTCAATTCGTATAACAAAGCACTGAATAGGGGGCATGAAAATCTGAAAACTATGAAAGAAGGTCAAACAAAATTGGGGGCTGCTTAGTAGCCAATGTTATTTTTTATGGGGTTTTTTTAGATCATAAAGTGGCCTACCAGTGGAGTGGATTTATACATAGGCTGCCACCTTTTACAATTGCTTAGTTCTTAAAGGACAAAGAAGGCAATAAAATAGTCCATTAATCTAGCCATGAACTAGTATGATTACTTATTTTAGATATGCAACTTGAAACCTTGTCCCCAATGAAATAAATCTACCACATGGTCCCCATATACTGTGTCATAATAATGCTATATTTAAATGTGGTAGAAGGGATTCTGAGCACCCTTGGGCACCATTGCTCAGGTCCAACTGCTATTTCTACAACCTTATAAATGTGCCCCCCTATTTACTTTTACGAGAATCGAGAAAATAATGTTAAACTCTAATGCAAAGGTAATGTGGATGAATTGCCTAGCAAACAAATAGAGTTTTATTGTCAATAGAGTCTCTCCAAAAATATCTGATTGGTTGCTATGGTGGAATGCTTCACTTTCACTCTGCACCAGTTTTGACTAGTGGGCTTTATTATTAATAATATTAATTATTAAATATTATTATTATTATTATTATTATTGTTGTTGTTGTTGTTATTATCCATCATTAATGGTGATTATAATAATAATACTACTACTTATACTACCACTACTACTACTACACTACTACTACTACTACGTAACAACTATATTATAAAAATAACAATAATAATAATATGAATAAACCAAGTAATGTGCAAATATTTTGTTCCCAGTATGATATTTGTATTAGCTTTTATCTGTCATGTGAACCTGTTTATCTACACACATAAACAAAAGTGTTGGTACCCTTCCATATAAAAAAGAAATACGCACAATGGTCACTGACATTACTTGAAACTGAAAAAAGTAATAATAAATTAAAATTTACTGAAAATCAACTAATAAACATTAGACAAACAATTTCTGTAATTCTGCACCTTTCACGTGTGAAGATGCCTTCTCCAGACTACAGGTTTCAGCTCCTTCCACAGATGTTCAATTGGATTTAGAGGCCACTTCAGGATAGTCCAATGCTTTGCTCTTTGCCTTTCTTCAATGTTTTTAGCTGTGTGTTTTGGGTCATTATCCTGATGAAGTTCTAATGACCTACAACTGAGACCAAGCTTTCTGACACTGGACAGCACATTTGGCTCCAGAATGCCTTGAAAGTTTTGAGATTTCATAGCACCATGCACAGATTCAAGCCACCCTGTGCCAGATGCAATAAAGCAGCCCCAAAACATGACCGAACATCCTTCATGTTTCACAGTAGGAACAATGTGATTTTCTTTGTATACATCTTTTTTGCATCTGTGAACATAGAGCTGATGTGACTTGCCAAAAAGCTTCAGTTTTGTCTGAATTTTCCAAAGGACATTCTTCCAGAAGCTTTGGGGCTTGCCAATATGCATTTTGGAAAAATTCAGTCTCACCTTTTTATGATTTGTTTTCAACATTGTTTTTAGAGATGGCCGAATTGTCTCGAAAAATTCGGTTTCGGTCACTTCGGCCGAATTTTCTGACAAAATCTTCGTTTCGGACCGAATAACTTCGCACGAATCCTTTAAAAACAGCTATTTCCAGGCTGCCCAGTTGCCTGCAGGGTGCTGTAGAACGTTTGTGCCATGCTTAAATATGCAAGGGAGCTTGTTTGGTCTTCATACAATTTGTTTAGTAGACACGCACATACTGCCGCCAGCTCTTAGTAATCGTTCACTATAAAATTCCCTGGCACTTATAAGGGCAAAACTGACCATAAAACTCAAGCGGGAATGTAGCCTATAAATCATGCTAGCGAAAGCTGAAAAAAACAAGTCTGAAGCTCAGGCTGCAACTTTATGATAGAGTGGAGTAGTGACGGGCGGCAGTCCAACAGCAGCATGAGTCAGCGCAGTGGCAACAAAAAATGACGATTCTGTAGCGGCAAACAGTATTAGGGCCACAGATGGGCACAATCACACAGTGTGTAGGCATGGCAGCAGCAGCATGAGGTCAGGCAATGGCACAATGACATTCTGGAGGCGCCGCAAAACAGTTATAAGCCACAGAGTGGCACAGATCACACGAGTGTGGAGTCACAATGGCGGCAAGCAGTATGAGGTCAGACATGGCACCATGACATTATGGAGGGCGGCAAGACAGATTAGGCCACAGAGTGGCACAATCACACAGAGTGGTGGTCACGGCGGCAAGCAGTATGAAGGTCAGGCAGTGCACAATGACATTTATGGAGGCGGCAAAACAGTATTAGGCCACAGAGTGCACAATTAAAACCGTTGGAGGTCACGGCAGCAGCAGTATGAAGGTCATACAGTGCACAATGACATTAAGGAGGCGCAAGTCAGTAATAGGCCCAGAGTGGCACTAATCACACAGTGTGTGTCACTTGGCGTCAGCAGTATTAGGTCAGGCAGTGGCACAATGACATTATGGAGGCGGCAAAACAGTATTGGTAGGCCACAGAGTGGACACAATGATACCGTGTGGAGTCACTGGCGAGCAGCAGCAGTAGAGGTCAGACAGTGCACAATGACAGTATGGATGCGGCAAAACAGTATTAGGCCACAGAGTGGCACAATCACACAGTGTGGGAGGTCACTAGCGTCAGCAGAATGAGGTCAGACAGTGGCAACATATAGACATAATGGAGGCGCAAGAACAGTATTAGGCCACAGAGTGCACAATCACACAGTGTGGAGGTCACGTGCGGTCAGCCAGTATGAGGTCAAGACAGTGGCAACAATACATTATGGAGGCGGCAAGACAGTATTAGGCCACAGAGTGGCACAATCACACAGTGTGGAGGTCACGGCGGCAGCAGCATGAGGTCAGACAGTGGCACAATGACACAGTGTGGGGGGCAAGACAGAGTCCAGCAGCAGCAATGAAGGTCAAGAGTGCAAAATGACATTCGCAGTGCAAAATAGTATTAGGCCACAGAGCGGCACATTGAACTGACGACGGATGACGACGCGGCAGCAGCATTGAGGGTCAGCAGTGGCACCATGACAGAGAGTGGAGGTATGACAGAGCAACAGCAATGATGTCAGAGAGGTGCACCAATGACATTCGGAGTGGCAAAACATACCAGGCCGCAGAGTGCACAATGACACAGTTGGATGTCACGGCAACAGCAACACAGCAACCAGCATAGCACATAGGGAGTGAACAATGAAGAGTGTTGAGGTGGTGCAATAACCAGTCCCTTGTAAAGACTGTAGTAGCAGAGGGAGAAACATCAGCAATGTTGGCATCAGGCTTGGCGGCATCATAATAGTGGCTGAGGCAGGTAGTTTTGAAAAACAGAACTGACGCCTAATGCATTGGAGTTGTAAATCCTGGGCCTGACTCCACGCCTGATTCATCTATGAGCAAAGGTCCAGGTCGTTCAACATTTCCCCGTGACAAGCGGGTTCTCCTTGGGTAACGATGGCCCCCGCCGCACAGAACACTTCCGCGTCTGATGCCACACTACTGCCGGCAAACAGCTTCTCCACTGCAAACTTTCGGCCAGTTGCGCCACATAACATCCATTTTGGCTCCCGAGTAAGTCAGCGGAATTTCTTCTAAACTGGGGTGGCAGAGTGCTGTCCAAGTAGCACAACCTGTTTGGTTCCAGGGAATGCTCCATGTCCGCTGCTGCTGCTCGCTGCTGGTGAACTTATCCCCTCCTCACTAGCGGTGAAGAAGCTTCTCAATTTAGTGACTCCAGAACTAGTTACTGCTGATAGACTGGTACTTGCTCCTCCTACCCCCTACCACCTTCCCGCCAGCAGCCGCGCATGTAGTACGTGAGCGCTGAGGAACCCCCCGTCAAGTACCTGTCAAGTAGGGACATGCCGCACATTAGGCAGCGGCCAAACAGATTACGGGAGAGGATTTTCCCCAGAGTATTTGAGTTCTGTCTTCCCTCTCAATAGCTTGGAAAAGGCCTCCCATTTTGGACCGGAGCGAGGGTTCCAATAGGTGGAGAGCCATAGAGGACATCCCTCTGCCGGATACTGACTATTCTGACTGTCACTAGCATCAAATAAGCATGCTGCGAGACATCAGCACAAGGTGACTCCGAGGGGCTCCCCTGCCTCCATTTCCACTGTAAACTGCACACGTGCTTTGAGTCAATCTGCGTCGTCTGTCCTCATCTCCATCCACCTTCCTACAGCTGCTCCTGCTCCCTCTCTTGTCACCTTGGGTAGTAAAATCCACTCATTTCATCACACAGACAATGTTTCATGCTCCAATGTCCTTCCTCCTCCACCTTCCATTCAGTCCCCACCTGATCTTTGGCACGAGTATGTAGTTCGCCACATCTCCAGATCCCCCTGCCCAAAAGAAGCATTTTTTCCAGCATGCTGTTCCAGGACGATGAAGTCATTGGAAGTGACGTTACAGTCCCCGTAGTCCTGGCACTGACAAATAACGTGGCCTCCTCGAATGGCACAACAAACGGCAGGTGTCACGCATGAGGCTGCCACTGGCTGACATTCAAAGTTAACACCAGGGAGTACTTCTGTCTGCCTGGATCAATCAAAAAATCGTAAGTGGCCTTCTCTGTTCAACCAGTCGGTCCAACATGTGCAGGCGGATTCTCAAGCGGTGGGAAACATCGCATATCAAGCGTTTGGGGAGGCCGTTCTGCCGCTGCAACTCGGAGGAGGTGTCCCTGGCTTTGTACGAAGGAAAAGTGCATGCACAAGTTTCCAGGCCATTTTCAGAATGTTCTGGAAGAATCGCGTGGAAGACCGTTCAGGAACCTTTTTAACAACCAGATTGAAACACGTGCGCCATGGCAGGGCGCATGGACCAATCCCTCCTCGGTCATGCGCTGGCACACAATGTTCCTCTCCATTGTCCGTTTCACCATGGTACCGATTGCAGTTGGCGCGGAGAACGCCCCACATCGATTTCCTTTGCTGCATGACGCGGAAGCAGTTCCTCCCCTGTGGGTGACTTCGTTCGCCGAGGCAATCTAGGTTGTTAGACCTGCTTGACAACTCTGCGTGCCCTACACAAATTGTGGGTAATGGATGAGCATTACTTGAGTGGAGGCTGAGATGGTTGTGTTGGTGGTGGAGGAAGAGGAGGCGACATTGGCGCAGTAGCAGCAGTTTGACAACGTGAGAGAGAAAGCGTCGTCTCCTGTCCAAGTTGTTGGTGTGCCTGGGCAGGAAGCACATTCACCCAGTGGCCGTAAAGGACATGTACTCCCTGACCGTAGTTACTGCTCCAGACGTTCCGCAGCTGCCGTTACTTGGAACTAAGCCGAAAAGCTCAAGGTACTGACCCCACTTTCGGTTCCTACATATTGTTATGAATGCTGTACTTGCCTTTTGGAAAAGAATTACGGCTTGGAACTCTCATCTCGGCTCGCACACCAGCATTTATTTCTCTAATGGTGCAGATCCACATTTGGAAAGAGGGACTCAGTACCCAACAACTTGGACAGGAGCACGGTCCCACCTGCTGCACCTTAGTGATGGTTGGACTCATACTGTTGTCTCTCTTACAATCGACTCTCTGAACGACTGCTGAGCGCCATGAGTAGCGAGGAGCCAGGAGCATCTGACCGTGAGAGGATGTCAAAGAGAAACAGCTGCCTACTCCCGAGGTGGTGGAGCCATGACTGCCTGAAAAGGCATGCGTGCCCACTGGCCGCGCTGCTGCGCCAGACGGCAGGATGGACCACCACATCTGATGCCACGTTTCGTTCCTCCCAGCCACCGATGGTGACTCCTGCAGTGTGTTGACGAGGCGGGTTGTGCCAACGTTAGTCTCCCTGGCCACGCTTCACTTCCTGCCCACAGATTCCTACAAATACACATATTCGGCTTCCTCCGGTGGTCTTGAGCAAAGAACTGCCACACCGCCGAGTAACTGATGTTTAAACCGCCAACTAAGCTCCGCACTGATTGACTACTGCCGCCAGCTGCCTCGCTGAGCCCCTGTGCCGCTACTGTCTTGGAACCAGCGAAGCGGTTTTCCACCTCCGTGCCGCTTGGCTCCCGAACTCACACTGCCAAGCTAACCACTCTGAGACTCAACGCAACAACAACCCACTTGCTTGGCTGCGCTCGCTGCCTGACGCGGCAAGCTGACGCCCTCTTCTACCATAGGATGATTAAGCCCTTGCTTCACCCGGCTCCCAAGTGCGGTCGTCTAATCATCATCTATTTGTGTTTTCATATCGTCACTCACTGTCCCTCATCACACGTCTTGGTAGTGCCGAGCTGAACACTCTCACCACATGACCTCCCATGCCACTCTCACACATCTATACTTTGCCGTCCTACTTGCAAGAAGCTGGGGATAATGGCGCCCCATTCTTACGCGTGCCACGTAGCCTGCTGACGCCCTCCCTCAAATTGTTCATCCTCGCTATATATGCTACTGAGCCCATACCACATAGTAGAACTACCCTGGCTGAGGGTACTGGATGGGACAGAGCGGGCTGAAAGACAGTGAGGGCCAGCTGACTCCCTCCCCGCGGGACCATCCCCAACTAAGTTTGTGGTCTGAGGTTCCTCCTCCGACTCTTGCGGTGGTTGTCAGTTATGTCATCTGGGAGGAAGAGGATGACCTAGTCAACCAAATCAAAACCCTGGGTTCTGAACAACACACGGTCCGCAAGATGGACAGCGCGTTGTGGCCTCATACCGGTGAAGAACGCCCTGGCTGCGACGTCCCCTCTATGCTGTTCTGCGACCTTGGGCCCGTATCAAAAGTGGTTTTGTGCCACTGACACTCGCAGTTGCAGAGCTGCCACCACTCTGTCTGACATACTGTTTGTTTCTAAAATGTACAGACACTGATTTTGATGAAGCTATCTGTATATATAAATATAACCCTGTTTTTTTGGACTCCAAATGAACCCAGTAACCACCGTGGGTAACCCATGGATCTAAATTGCGCACCACAAATGGCCACGAAAAATTTACTTGTATGTGTCGTTTTACAAGCACTAGTGGCTTTTTACTAAATGTAAAAGCACAACAGAGCTTAATTAACCTTCGCTGTGAAGTTGCATACAAAGAAAAATGATATAATATTTCGAGGTTTAATGAAACAAGAACGGTTTTATTTTGTCAGCACAGCAGCAAAACAACGCTTAATTAACCCCTGGATGTAAATTGCGCAATAGAATTGACCGCACTAAACTAGTAGCCCGTGTTACAATTTGCGTGTTTTCCCTACCCACACTAAGACAAGAGATACATGTTTAAATAGCCTTTGCCTTGTGAATTAGGCTACCAAAAAAAAAATATATATAGATTGGCGTTAGAAAAAGTACGGTTTATTTTTTGTCAGCGACAGCAGCAAAAGCAATCGCTTAATTACCTGGAAGTAAATTGCGCCAAAGAATTGAGCCGCACAAACAGTAGCGTGTTACATCATTGCGTGTTTTCTACGCCCTAGACCACACAACAAGAGATACATGTTTAAGTAGCCTTTGCTTGTGAATTAGCTAGTCCCAAAAAAAATATATATAATGGCGTTGAAAAAGACGGTTTATTTATGTCATGCACACACAAAAACAACGCTTAATTAACCCCTGGATGTAAAATGCGCAATAGAATTGAGCCGCACACAACTAGTATCGTGTTACAATTGCGCTGTTTTCTAACGCCACACAACAAGAGATACAGTTTTGTAATTACCTTTGCCTTTGAATTAGGCTACCAAAAAAAAAATATATAATATTTGCGTTGGAAAACAGACGTTTATTTTTGTCAGCACAGCAGCAAAACAAGCGCTTAAATAACCCCGTGATTGTAATTAGCGCAATAGAAATTGAAGACCACCACAAACTAGTACGTTTGTAGCGTGTTACAATTGCGTGTTTTCCTACACCACACACAAAGAGAATACAGTTGTAATTAGCCGTTGCTTGTGAAATAGGCTACCAAAAAAAATATTATATAAATTTGGCGTTTGAAAAAGAAGACGTTTACTTTTTGTCACCACTAGCACAAAACAACCGCTTAATTAACCCCTGATGTAAATTGCGCCAAAGAATTGAGTCCCACAAACTAGGTACGTTTACAATTTCGTGTTTTCTATGCTAACTACGCCTACACACAACAAGAATAACAATTTGTAATTGCCTTTGCTTGTATTAGCTACCCACAAAAATATATATATATTTGCGTTTGAAAAAGACGGTTTATATTTGTCAGCACACCAGCAAAAACAACGCTTAATAACCCCTGGATTGTACAATTGCGCCAAAGAATTGAGCCGCACAAAACTATAGCGTTTACAATTGCGTGTTTTCTACGGCTCACACAACAAAGATACAGTTACTTAAGACCTTTGCATGTGAATTAGGCTACCTAAAAAAATATCTATATATTTGGTCGTTGATAAAGACGGTTTTATTTTTGTCAGCACACCAGCAAAACAACGCTTAAAATAACCCCTGGTATTAAATTGCGCCAAAGAATTGAGCCGCACAAACTAGTAGCGTGTTACAATTCGTGTTTCTACACCACACAACAAGAGATACAGTTGTATTACGCTTTTCTTGGAATTGAGTCTACAAAACAAAAATATATATATTTGGCGTTGAAAAAGTGGAACGGTTTATTTTTGTCCAGCACACCAGCAAAACAACGCTTAATTAAAACCCCTGGATGTAAATTGCGCCAAAGAATTAGAGGCCGCACACACTAGTAGCGTGTTACAATTTGCGTTTTTCTAAAGCCCACAACAAGAGATACAGTTTAATTAATCCTTTGCTATGTGAATAAGCAACCACAAAAAATTATATATATTTGGCGTTGAAAAAGACGGTTTTATTTTTGTCAGCACACCAGCAAAATCAACGACTTGAATTAACCCCTTGATGTAAATTGCGCAATAGAAAATTCAGCAGCCAAAAATGAAGTGGTATTTGTATTGTAAAAACGCAGTTTCTTTAAAATAAATACAACAGAACTGCTTAGGATCCCACTTGGAGATATTGACTGTATATGCCAGCTGCATGGACGCACATGATTTCAGATCCAAAACCCCACAAAAATCAAAATAGAACATTCAAGAACTAGTCACTGAACAAGCTGAGACACCCCACAGAAATCGCTGATAAACAATCATTCATTCAGAAAGCGCTATCACCCCACAGCAACCATTCCCTATCTGTACAGTGAGAGGTGTGTGAGCTCCAGCGCGCGCTCGGTCTTATATGTGCGTGACGTCCACAGAAATCCCCCGGCGTCTGATGGCTTCATCTCTGCACATGTCATGCAGGCTATTCCCTTCTTCCTCCCAAGTGCTTTGCCCCATGTACGCCATTCTCGCAGCCATTTTATCATTCAAAAGCACACTATATCTGCACAGACTTCCGTATCACGTGCCGAATTACCGCAAAGTTCGACTATTCGGTCCGAACCGAAGTTTTCCCTGAAATTCTAAACGAATTCCCACGTCGTTAAATCAATTCGCCATCTCAATTGTTTTCTTCGGTCATCTTCCATTAATACATCGATGGATGGTGCAATCCGACAATGATGTACTTTGACCTTGGAGTTCACCTCTAGTTTAGAAGTTATTCTAGACTCTTCGGTTACCATTTTTACTATCCATCTCCATTTTTCACCCAGATGATAAGTCAAAATTCCACAATCTGGAATTAAATCCTTCCTTCATCCTTCATCCTTCCTTCATCCACATAGGCATATTGACTAATTACAATTTTGAAGACAGATGTAACTTTACTTAAGTTTACTCACTCTGGTGAGGTGTGGCCTGGATGCAATGAAGATGTGTAAAAGAGAGCCCCTGTACATTACTCTGAACAACATCCTGTAAATTGGTCATGCATCCATTAGACAACATCCTGTAAATTGGTCATGCATCCATTAGACAACATCCTGTAAATTGGTCATGCATCCATTAGACCCAAATTGTCTCCTAAGTAAGGAAGAATGCTACAAACCCTTTGTAGCTTTAAGTATTTGGAAATTATCATAAGCCTGACTTAAGGTGATTATGTACCATTGAACATTTCAACATTAGTGGAGACAATGACCAAAAAAATAAATGAATGTTTTTGATTGCCATTTTCCACTATCGGCAGGGGTAACCTGATTAAAATGGTCATCATGTTTGAATTACAATACTTGCTAAATAATTCTACCATTTTACTTCTGTTGAGAACATTTTTCAAATTCCACCAACTCTTTAGTATATTGCTCCGTAAAAGAAAACATCTGAGAATTAAATTGGAAACTTTACAGACAGATAAGGATGTGGGGTGGCTGTATTTTGTTGCCTTCCAATGGAAGCATTTTGAAGGGTAGCATGCAAGAGAAATCATGGGCCTTACTGGGAAACCCTTGTCACATTTATCAGATTGGGCCCAGTTGAGATGCTAACTGGAGGTGGGGGAAACTAAGTCTGCCACTCTTTTGTTCCCAATGCCAGCACTATTCTTTAAAGTCTGGGACAGATGTAAGAAAATCTTGGGTATGTCAGCCCTATTTAGGATGACTCATCTGTAGGCAAATCCAAATTTAATGAAATTTACTAGACTGATGGGCTTTGACAATTGTAGTAATAGTGGAATTGGCATTCAGGACAATGTTTTATCCTAAGTAACACTGAAAAGCTTTGCGCAACAGCAGGCACATTTCGGATTGCCTAATGTATTACTCTTTCAATTTCTACAACTCAACTTTGTTTAAACCCTTTTTGTTCTTTAATAGAATTTCTACAACTCTAATGCATTTTTTTCATCACAATTTAAATCTCCAAAGGTGTCCTTACACAACAGACCTGTTATGGAAATCTTATGTTATGTTATGTAGAGCCCAATCCACAAAGGGTCTAATCACTTTGACATTTGGCAGACGAATACTTACATAAATTGCCACTGCCAATTAAGGATAAATGGGAAAGTGACATAGGTAAATTATTGACAAACTGTGGGATTATATTCTCAGTCATACTTGTGTGTTGTCTCTTAGTGAGGTTCACCATGTTTCTTCATTTTTGGTTATACACATATAAATCCCCTGCTTTGCTTTTTTTCAAACTGTAACAGGTGCAGTGTTGAGGATGCAAACATCATGCACATGTTTTGGGAATGATCCTCCTTGGGAAACAGACAGAAGTGAACCAAAGTGCTAGAAATTATATGAAAAGTGCATGGTGTCTCTCTAACGGCTGAATCTTTGTTGTGTGTATTGGGGTGCGTGGGAAAAACTGAAACTGATTTAATAGGATCCATTGGGATTACTAGACTTTAATATATAGCTCACAAACTTATTGCATTTTACTAGATCTCATCTGTTACTCAATCAACTGCAGAGTTCATTAATAGAGTGAATTTTATTGTAAGACTTGAAAAGGGAATCTATCAAAAAAAACGATGCCATGTGGAAGTTTGAAGCTGACTATTGTTCATGGTTGGACACCTCGGGACTCTCCCATGCCTATAAGGAATCATGTTATGTTGTCTTTCATCAATACCGTAGTTGTATAAACCCGTAGACAACATCTAGGGCCATATGTATGAAAACTGTCTAGATCTAAAATTCACTTTGTTGCCCATTGCAACCAATCACAGCACCCCTTTCATTTTTCCAGAGCACAATATGTTATGAAAGGGGCGCTTTGATTGGTTGCTATGGGCAACAAAGTGAGTTTTAGACCTAGACAGTTTTCACACATGGGGCCCATAGTGTTATGGTTATTATGTATAGACTATTTCATCTACAATGTGAGCAGCTGCCATGATATGGTTAAGGAAAAACATCATATGTGTGGCACTATTATCGGGTGTTATAAAATTGCTCCAACCAAGCTCAACTCTGTGGTGGAGGATGGGAGGAGGAGGGGAGGTGAGTTCATTTTTCTCATTGTTTTTGGGCTTGTTATTATAGCTGATATTTCCCTGCACAAACCGTTTTTATTGTAAATGGGAGCGAAGGGAGAGAAACTGTGAAAAAATGACAACACCACTGTATTACTCTGTACATTATGTCTATTACAACGTGCATGTTTATCTGAATGTAATTGCAATGGCTCATTTTACTTTCAGTAAAACAGATCAGATTAAAAATAAAGTTTCAGGACACACCTTTGTTTAACATGTACCTATGTTTAAAATACATTTTCTACGGGTACCATCATTTTTGTCCAGGCCAGTTTCGTTATTTATTTATTTTTTCGGTCAAACCACAACTCAAAAACAAGTCTGATTTGTATTAGTTGATTTTCAGAACATCTTAATCTATGGTTACTTTTGTCAATTTCAAGTAATTTTAATGACCTCTGTTGGTCTATCTTTTTTCACCAGTTTTCCAACAATTTTGTCTGTCTGTCTATCTATCTATCTATCTATCTGTCATATATATCTATAGATTGCTTTCTTCTGTATTTTCTTATTCTTTACATTTATCCTTTATCTTTACATTTATCTTTCTTTATGAATACCTTTAACCTCTTAGTAGAAATAATGCTACAGGGTGCTGCTCCACTTTTCCCCATACATCACCATATGTGACTTATTTATTAAAGGTTTTAAATAAAACTCTTTTCAACTGTTACAGTAGATCATGTACATTAAATTGAAAATAACACCAGCACTTAAACTCATTTTTTTTACAAGTTTGGAGGAAAGGAGCCCAAGTTTTTTTTTTTTTTTTTATTTAGTGCACCATATAATAAATGAAATTTAGCCCACAATTTTAATTATAAGGATAAATTTTTTTGTATACAAACTTTTTTATGGGCCTTGCAGAAATTATGCAAATGTTGTAGAAATGATAATTCAAGTAAGGAGTGATTTTTTAGTTGTACAAATGAAGGTAAATAATTGTAGAACTTAAGAAAAAATATATTTGTCGTGTTAAATTTCTCATTAAAATCATCTGTAATTCAATGGCCATTTATTCTACATCACGGATTTCAAATCTTGCTTTATCAGGAGTGACGTAAGGTTAGGTATATTGTTATGGGGCTAACACATCTCCAAATCAGAGGTGAATACTTCCTCTGTAAAGTAGAAATCCTCAGCAGAAAGTCAAAAATGCTTTTCAAATTGCATCTTCAAAATAAAAGGCAATATTCCTCCCAACAAATATTACAAAACGATTTGTACCGGGATGATAGTGCAACGGGGCAAGTTAAAGATTCCAGCAAACTTCTTCAAGTTAAAAGTTTATTCCCCTCGTCATTTTCCCCCTAAATTTTTCCACGCCTTTCTAATGTATTACAATAACTTCCCAAATTTTTTATTTGTTTGTTTTTTTCTTAGTTAAAAAAAAATTCCTCAGCTGAAAAAAAATTCCGCTTTTAAAAAACCCCTTAAAAACTGCTGTTCAACTGCATAAAGATAGGTTGTCAATGGCATTCAAACTCTACCCATTTTGTATTAAACCCCAAAGACACCCATAGTTTTTAGAGGCAGGGGGGCGCCCCCAGTTTGTATCAAAGTCCAATTTAACACGGGTTAACACCCAAATTTAAGCGTCTAACAACCTAAATGCCCTATTTAAACCTGCCTACGCGGGTCAAAAAACAGGCGCTTCTAGCGCTTAAGCACATTAAGGGCTCAGAAAACCACCAGGTTCTAGGTCCCCCCCCCCCCGCACACCCCCCAGATTGGATGCATTACAAAGCCCGCAGGCACCATGTAATGCCCCTGAATGGCGTGCGGAGATTTAAAAATGTTAAGGGTGCGCTTTATATGGGCTGAAATAAAGCTAATATCTGGCGCAGCCCCCCTTCATACATTCTCCCCGCTGTTTTTTTTTAGGTATAACACCCCCCGCCACTTATTAGGACACCTGTCCAACGCTCGTTTTCACTTTAATTTTTAATCACCAATCACATGCGGCAACTCGGCATTTAGGCATGTAGACATAGTAAAGACAATCCCTCAGTTCAACCAGCACATAGGGGAAGAAAGGGATTGAGTGCCTTTGAAGGGGGCATGGTTGTGGTGCCAGAAGGGCGGTCTAGATTTCAGAAACCTACCCGGGGATTTTCACGCACAACCATCTCTAGGTTTACAGAAATGGTCCATAAAAAAAAAACCCCATGACCATTCCTGTGGCGGAAATTTTGTTGATAAAGGGGTCAAAGGAAATGGGCAATTTTTAAAGCGATAAAAAGGGCAACAGTACTCAAATAGCCACCCGTTACAACCAAGTAGGCAAAAGCATCTCAAACCCAAAAACGGCAACTTTGGGGCAGAGGGGCTACACCAGAAGACCACATGGGGTGCCACTCCTTTCACTAAGAACAGAAACGGGGCCCCAAATTTTCCCCAAGCCATCGAAAGGCAGTAAAGTTTGGGAAAAACTTGCCTGTCTGATGAGTCTCGATTTCTGCGCGACATTCGGGGGGGAGCAAAATTGGCGTCAACAACAGAAACAGATCCATCCGCCTTGATCAAGGGTTTCGGGCTGGTGGGTGGGTCTTGGGGAAAAAATTTTCTTGGCACTCTTGGGCCCCTTTGGGTAAAATTGAGCATCGTTGCAAACACCTTTGTGGAATCTATCCACAAGATTAGGCAGTTCTAAAGGCAAAAGGGGTCCAACCCTTCAAGCATGGGGGTACCTAAAAAATTGGGCCTTTGAGTGATATAATTATAAATTACCCACATTGTTTAAATGGTATAGGTGTGTTTTTAAAAAATGTTAAACAAGGGGCAAACCCTTACAAGGCAGGGCCCCTATTTCGACACAATTTGGCCAAAAAACTCTACATCTTTATAGCACTTTTAATGTGTTTTAAAAGTTTGTAGATTTTTCTGCATTTTTTCTAACAAAATGGTTGGCCTTGACAAAGGGGGATAAATTTTAAATCAAAATGTGCCAAAAATTTTTGCCGAGTTAGTTAAAAAGTAACCCCTTTAAAAATGGACAAATTAGACTGAACATTTTTAAAAACCTTCCAGATTTACAACACTATGAAAAATTAACGCATTGTAAACGCTTACTTAAAACTTCTTTGTTAACACATTGTAAATATGCCCCAAGTTTATATATATAACCATATTTTTTCATACGATAAACTAAAACTCAATAGAACACATTTATCAAGGCAATGTTGCCAGAATTCTGCCACAATATACACCAAAAATAATGACGACAACTTTAGGAAACAAAATACCGAATAAAAAAACCTATGGTAAAAATATATTAAAAATAATTTTAAAAAATATCAATAAAAATAGACAAAAAAAGAAAAGGAAAAAAAAACAAATTCCCCCGAAAGGGGGGCCCCGCACCGAACACCCTACCAATTAATAAATATCCTAAATACTAAAGTGAAACTAAATGAATATAAGGGCAACAAACACAAAAACAAACACTTTTCTTACAAAAAAAAGTGACTAAAAACAACAAGGTTTACAGTACATATAAACAAAACCTACCCCACTGACAATCATACAAAAAAACCAAGCGTTTCTCCCACAAATAAAATGGGTTCATCAGGAATATAATAGTATTCAACCAATAAAAATATAAA